>CAJPVJ010001951.1:2303-14474 GCA_905397405.1 Oppiella nova
ACACAAACGTCTTGCAGTGGTATCCGGAGGTGAGTCACCACTGCTCGCAGACACCAATCATTTTGGTCGGAACTAAACTGGATCTGAGAGACGATCAGAAGACGATCGACAAACTGAAGGACAGGAAACTGAGTCCCATTACGTACGCCCAGGGATTGTCGATGGCTAAGGAGATCGGCGCCACCAAATACCAGGAGTGCTCGGCTCTCACCCAAAAGGGCCTCAAAAATGTCTTCGATGAGGCCATCAGATCTGTTCTCTGCCCTAAGACTAAGCCTAAGAGACAACACAAATGCGCTCTTCTGTGAAATTTCTGTCATTTACCGTAAAAACAATTTTATTCAAATTGTATTCAAAAGTTTTATTCAATAAAAATATATACTTTTAGTGCATTAGATGTGGTATTTTACTGTAAAATTTGTGATCAAATAAAGTTTAATAAACTCAAAGAATTTTCACATTAGAATTAATAGAAAACTGTTTAACAGAAACCCCGTTATCTTTAAAACCACTGAAGAATATTTCAATGGTTTCACTCAAATTCTGGTATATTTTGAGCTATTCTTTGATTATTTATAATTCAAATCTTATACTAAATAAACGAAAACTTAATATCTTTTTGAAAAGAGTTTTATTTTAGGAATAAATCAATTCAAACATAATTTTGATAAAAGTCTTTGGGTTTGAAGTCTTGATTCCGAGGGAACGACATTTCACTCCTCCTCTCCTCCGGAGTGCGATCTCCTTCTCCTTCTTCATCGGCCACCACTTCTTCCCTTTGAATGGGAACGCCTTCGGCGTCGACCCCCAGACCGGGAGCGACCCTTTCGGCCCTTCGAACCGCCCGAACGACGACTGCGGCGGCGATGCCTCGACTCCATGACCCGACCGCCCGATCGCAGTGTCTTCTGCTCTTCGGAATCGACTTCCAGTTCATTGCGATTCATATTTGACTCAAATTTGAAAATAGAGTTCAAAAGAGATGAGAATTTTGTGACTTTTATTGACCGCTAAATGAAGTGAATTTCAAATGAGAGTCCCTTTTATAGCCTTCAATACAACAATGCATTCATTCTATCATTTCTCGTCCTCTGAGTTAATAATGAAATTGAGTTCAAATAGTTTCGTGAATTGGAAATCAATTGACAAAAAAATACTAAATACGTTACAAATGATGTGTTATGTGTAAACTTAAACACAAATTCATAACCATTTGCTAAGGAAGTGTTTTGATCTCAATTATTGTTGATAACACACTCACAGCAGAAGAATGGATCCCAAAGAAGTGGACAACCATTTGAAAATTTTAAACAAACTGTACAAAGAGGGCGATGAAGGTCTTGTGGCGGCGATGAAGGTGTCGTCTGAGAAATACCAGAAGAAGAGGACAGAATTGAAGAGCAAATTAGACAAACTTCGAGCCGACGAACAGGAGGCCAACAACGCCTCGACCACCGCTTCCACCACTGCCTCCGCCCAACAGGACATGAATTTTTTGCGCAGATCTCAAGAAATCAATCAGATATTCATGAATACACAAAACGAAGTGAATGCAGCCATTGATCGACATAAGAATAACACCAGTCGTATGGATCAGATTTGGTCTCATGGCGCAGACGTCGGCAGATATTCGCAGAATTTGTGGTGGCTAAACTGCTGAGAATTCCTTGTCGTCTTTCACCACTAGCTTCTGTTCTGGGCTTTCCTCTTCCTAAACTACCTTTTCAACCTGAGTTAAGTCTTCCTTTACCTGCGGTTTGTCTTTCTCATGATCGATGAGGACAAGAAGGAAAGGGAGCAAATGGCTCAGTGCGAGAATAATTGTAGTAGGGATCAGAAAATTGAGCTGGACAAAGATTTAAAGGACTTCTTTGAGAAAACCAAACAACTGTATCAAAGGAAACCACAATATTATACTTGTGTTTCTCCAAAATAGATAAGAATACGTCTGTAAACAAAATGATCAACAATAATTTAGATCTTAAAAAACATACAAATTTTTAAATAAGTTTATGACATAATTTCACGCTTAAGTTTACCATTTATCACTTATGAAATTCAAATGTATCATAAATATTGTATTGATATCAAACTTATAAATTACCGGTAATAATGTTTAAAACTAATGTTTAGAAAAGTTTATGAGTTTTTATACAAACAAATCAAACATAATACTTTTAATAAGCATTTAGTATTTAATAAAATTATGTCATATAAGTAATGATAATTTGATGGATAGATTCTTAGACTAGAATAGGTCCGTAAAAGTTGTCGTAATACTTGCGATCGACTTCGTGTTCAATCTTCTCCTTCTCATCGCAATCGCAGCCATCGTTTGATGTCTTCAACACATAGTTCACTAAAAGTAACGGCAAAATAATGGGAAGGACTATGAAAAGAGACACTTTCATCGTAAGGAACCGATTCTTTGCTGGAATAACCTCCAGGTGCTATTCATTCATAGTATTTCCTATTAAATACCGTACACTTAGAGATTTCCTGCTGTCATACCTGTTCACTGTTACCACCCGTCCCTCGTTTATTCACATCGTCTTTAGAGTTGTTTTCAATTTGTCTAATCATTTGTTTATTGATTTCAAATCGATTTTTGTTTACAATTTCAATGTTTATTAGAAGTCTTCTCACATTTGAACGACAAAGCAACTTGTAAATCATATCAATTGACTCCTATGAGTATATCTATCAAATTCAATGACCTACAAACGAGATTGTAGAAATTAATGACACTTAAAAATATAATTTTGTAGTTTATAAATTCTTACCATTAAATTATCCAATTCAAAACTGAAACATATTTCCGTTTACAGTTTTTGACAGTTTTGCCGAAAAATATGAATTATAAACAGTTTGAATTTCATGCATTAACTATTAATAGTGGATTATACTTTTATACTGTACAGTATAATTATAAATAATTAGAGTACATTAAATATTAATAATTGGAATTGTTTTTAGTTCTTTATAAGTTAGAAATTTATCCCGATTTTGACTCAAAGATTTACTAAGATTTACCATTGTTTCTATTAGTAAAGTACAGTATATTTAGATCTTTAATTAACAAGCGCACTGTAACCAATCAAAACTTAAAAATGCAAGTCTTAGACTTATCATAAGTCACTTATGACATCAAGACTCAAAAGACTTGACTATACATTATATTTACAAATCAATTGCACACAATGTCATCAAATAAACCACAAAAGCTAATGATTGCAAAGGAATACAAGAATTTGAACAAAGAATTTGATTTGTTGGACGAGACTATAGGCAGTGATTCTGATTCACCATTTGATGGCCAGAAGAGTAAAAAGCCTAAGAAATGGGGTTTCAATCGATTCAGGAATTTATTCAAAAATAAGAGGAATCCCAGCGATAGACGAATAACTGGTGACGAAGTGGAGGACAGAAGAATCTTTTTGGAAGACCTCCGAACCAAAGACAATATGATGCTGTCCAAAGTGCTGTGGGGACTTCTGGTCTGGAGCTCAATACAAAGCAAACTTTTAAGTCAGCTAAAAGTCTTTTTCAGCTGAAGACAAGTCTTGAGTCTGCTTCTTTACGTACTTAACAGACTTGAAGAGTCGGAGTTGGATGACAAAGACAAAGATGAGATCAGATCTATCGATGTCCTCATGAAACAAATCAATGAAAACCTATCGTTGAAGTAATATTTTAAACACATCTATTTTACAGATCATAAAATTGTCTAAAAATTATTTTTTTTATTTATACCAATAAATAAGATATCAATAATTTTTATATTCATTTTGTCTTTTCTTAATGAATGGATCAAATAAATCCTCATTCATAACGCGATTAACTTAACTTCTCATTTAAATCCATTATTTAATACTTAATTCAATATCTGTTACCATCGCTTAAACCATGAAGAAGGTCTCGGTGTAGACCGAAAACGTTCGCCTAATCTAATTATTTTTGATACCTTTTCATTAGTAATAAGTTATTGAAAACAAACAAAATCAAATGGATCAAATAAAATTCATGTAAGATTCAAGCTTTTGTCTCGAGATTGTTATTAATTGTTTGCATAATTCAAATTACTATAAAATATTATACATTCAACGACAGGTTTCACGACACCCCTGAAGACCAGACCTCGAGTTATGTTTCGTTTGAAAATTCAGTCGATTTTCAGAAAAAGTCGACTTCTGTTCAGAACTCAGACGAAGAAATGCATGAATTGTCTGAAGAAGAGTCGGAGTTGGATGACAAAGACAAAGATGAGATCAGATCTATCGATGTCCTCATGAAACAAATCAATGCAAACCTATCGTTGAAGTAATATTTTAAACACATCTATTTTACAGATCCATAAAATTGTCTAAAAATTATTTTTTTATTTACCAATAAAATAAGACATGAATAATTTTTATATTCATTTTGTCTTTTCTTAATGAATGGATCAAATAAATCCTCATTCATAACGGGCTTAACTTAACTTCTCATTTAAATTCATTATTTTGGTACCTTTTCATTAGTTATAATAAGTTATTGAAAACAAACAAAATCAAATGGATCAAATAAAATTCATGTAAGATTCAAGCTTTTGTCTCGAGATTGTTATTAATTGTTTGCATAATTCAAATTACTATAAAATATTATACATTCATAAGAGCTTCGAAAACTTCATAAACGGTTTATAAATTCCCTGAAAAGAGTCTACAATTATTAATTTGATAGAAAAATCGTTTTAATTACTCTATACTTGACATCACTTTCCATTACTAAACACATGAATCCATTAAAGGCTTTAATTATCATCGCGACGATAGCGTCGACAGTAAAGAATGATTTGCAATATGATTATCCCGAAGACCAGGTTTATACCATTTATGTTATAAAATACTTTATTTATATAATTTAAAAATGTCAAATCAGATCGAGAAGGCGACCAGCCTTTGCTCCAACACAGAGATCACGGCCGCCGATAGGACTTCTGACAATGTCTACCGTGTGTTTCGCGACAAACACTACTGGGAACTGGTAGGCCTTCCCGATAGAGTTGCCAAAGTGAAGGGTCCCTTCAAGATCAGCGACAAGTGGCCCAAATACATGGCTCCCGTCAGCCGCAAGATATCCGTGTCCACTGTGGTGTCGGGCCCTTACAATGGCTACACCTTTCGCCTCGACAAAAACCGGTACTGGAGTTGGGATCAGTCGGACGCCCAGAAAGAGGGCGGTGCCATGGGTTTCGACTTCAACGGCCTGAAGGAGGGCTACAACGCTGTCTTTAACGACGGAGATCTGGACAAAAAGGGTTACCCCATGTTTGTGATGTTCCGAGGCATCAGAGTCTACTATTTTCGGGCGGACAGGAAACTGCCGACGCCGACGGCCGACAAAAGCGGTTACGTCAACGGCGTGAACGAGAGCTACCCGACCGACTTGACCGCAGCCATGGTTTACCCATCGGTGGACCCGAAAATTAAATACTATGTATATCTCTTCAAACGCAATCAGCATTGCTTCCGACCCGTCACTGGCGAGAAAGGCTGTAAGGAATGGCGTCAAAACTCGGAGCTCTTCGGGTGCGGAGGCGGTAGAGGAGGAGGCGCTGCGGTTGAAGGAGGGGATGGCGGCGATAGTGGTGGTCACCGGTCGGGCGCTAATCACTGCGCCTTCAGTTTGCAGGCGTTTGTCCTCTATTTGTTTGTTATGTATTTAATACGAAATGTCTGAAAAGTTTTTGGTTTTGTGTTTTAAATACACTATTAGTTTAGTTTTTGAGTAATTCATTATTTCCTGTAAATTTGTCTTAAAATTTTCTTGTATTCAATACTTTTAAATGCAATTCAATGTAATTTTTTATCGTAAATAAACTTATTTTCCAAAACATATAACAATAAGACTTATTAAACACTTCCACATCTGTTTAAATACCTGTCTTATATCAGTATTACGGTATAACAAATGTTTAACCATTACCTGCACTTTTTAACATCATTGAAAGTAAACCTTTCATTTTGTTAAACATTTAATTAATTTACAAAAATTTTATACAAAATGAATAATAAGATCATACCATTTGTATGAAAAGGTTAAAAACCAATGAAATGTCTTAAAACCAAATTTTAATCATTTTTCTTCGACAAAACATTTTGAGAATAATTTTTGTATAAAAACAATAAATATTTCAATCATTTTCTTGTGATATATCTATAGATAATAAGACCATTCCTCGCGAGTCCAGTGATCACCAGTCCTTCTGTTTCTTTTTGGTGAACTCTTCGTGACTCGGCTTATGAGTGGACTCTGTGTTGGCGTTCGCCTGTTTGCGCCGCTCCTCCTCTTCGTGTTTCTTCTTCTTACGGCTTTCCTCCTCCTCTTTCTTCTTGCGTTTCGCCTCTTCCTCTTCGGCCAAATCCTTCTTCCAACTCTTCTTACCATCGCTTCCGCCGCCAATACCTCCTGAAGAATCCGCAGCCGACGATCCGCCGGACGAAGAGTCCTTCGAAGACTTCTTCCCACCCGAAGAGTCCGTTGAAGACGTTTTCGATACGGTCGTAGTGTGTGAGGAATGTGAGCCTTTGCCGGCTCCCTCTCCACCTGCAGAGCCGTCATTGGTCACAGCAATGATAGCGATGTTTGCATCACTGGAGCAGATCTTGTGGAGGTGTTGGTGACAGAAGACACATATATGGCAGTGGCGAGTGTCGGAGTGAAGTTTGGGAAACTTATCGACGATCACCTCTTCGGTCGGCTCTGTCTTCGAGTCCATTGATTGTCTTCTCTCTGACTCTGAAGTCTATTCTTTGTGTCAATCAATAGATCAATAAATGGATAAAATTGTGAACCAATTCTCAAACAAACTGTCGTTGGGTTTGGAAATTCATAAAATTAAGTCTATTTTATGAGTGCTATTCGTATGAATTATAATTGTTGTCATAACGTGATTATGATTGCAGTGTATTGTCAAGTGTATGGTATTGTCTCGCATTGCATGCAAAATATTAGTGTAAATCTATAAAAATGAATTACATGTAAATTATCTTGGTCCATTAGATACAACAAATCTATGCCATTATCAAGTAAATTAATATCGGTAATTAACTTATAGAAAATAATTTTATTAAAGAAAAAATCCAATTAATAAAAGTATAACTGTATAGGGATAACATCTAAATAATTTTATTCACAATTTATCATATAATAATTCAGTCACTTATACGGTAAGAGGTATAAACTTACAGTAAATAAATATGATTTCAATCTCACTAATATTTGATCAAGTAATTATTCATACAAAAACTATAAAAAAGTTAACATTCAATCTTAGTTACATTATTAGTTTAACAAACAAAAATATAATAACAGTTGAAAACAAGCACCAGTGTATGAGAACATTACTTTCCCATCCCTAAGTGCATAATACGGCGGTAAAACTGGGGGCCATTCCATATGCCTCTGTGTTGGACACAAATTAAATTATAAACATTAGTATCAATACAAATACAATATTAAAGTCACTATTACTTCAACAATCCATTCCAATACATATTAGGCATCAAATCCTTTTTCATGTAATACATGAGACGACTTTCCTTTGACTGGTCGATAGGGAACGTCTCTAACGGCTCCAGATTATAGTCAAACTCCGCTAAAATGCATTTATTATTGCCGGTCACCAATGGGCAGGAGGTGTAGCCGTCGTAGTGGGCGTACGGTTTCTTCCCTTTCATGACCGCTAATAGATTTCTGGAGACAACGCCCGTCTGTGCGGCCACAGCGGCCGCGGTCTTAGAGGTGGGAGCGTTAGTGCAGTCACCGATTCCGAAGATATTCTCGTACTTCACGTGTTGTAACGTCTCCTTATTGACGGACATATAGCCCCCGGACTGGGGGTCAGCTAACGAAGAGACAAGTGGTGGTGCGCTCATGGGAGGCGTTACGTGAAGCATATCATACTTGAATCGCTTTCTCTCGTTGGACGCCAAGTCCTCAAAGACGGCCTCTTTCTTGTCGGCCACCACTTCGACCAAATTGTGTCTATAGTTTACGTTTATATTCTTCTGGTCCACGATTTTGTTCAACGCTTTCGCATATTTGGGAACTCCGAAGATCACACCCAACGCCGTGTTGTACGTTATGTTTATCTTATCTCGGATTCCGTGCTTTCATTTCAAATTCAAAACAATTTCATTAATCCAAAGGTCTGAGGACTTTAGCGTTTATAAACTTATAAAACATCTTAAGTTTAAAAACTTTGTGCACTTTTAATCATTGCATCTGTCATTTGAATGGGACTTCTCTCAAAGGTAACAAGATTAGAGTCAAACACTTATGGTGTACAGTAAGTACAGTATGTCTGTCTCATAATAAGTATGTCTCACGTACTGTATTTCATACAGGTACAATATGATCAGTAATGAATTGGAAGCTCATTTAATAATTAATCATTTATTAATTAGCTACATAATTGTATGGTAATGAGTCCATCAAATGTAATCCATGTCAACCAGAATCTCAACATAACATTATTCAGTTTGTGTTGGAGTGCAGTTTTAGTGCAGTTTATTACTACCGTATATTATAACTTACAATAAGTGTTGGAAGTGCTATCTAATGAACTAACATTGCTCTCATATGGCCTTCACGTTACTAATCACTACATTATCTATTGTATAACAACCATCTAATCAAATGTAAACCACCACCTAAACCATGTTAATTCCAAACTCGTATGAAATCTCTAAAAAACAATGCAATAGTTCCCACTAATTGATTACCACTTTGAACGGCAACCGTTTCATACCGTAAATACAGTCTCAATGTTCAAACTTTTGAGATTGTTTTTAATATCAAAAAGAGTTTAACGTGTTTAAGATGATTATCAACATTTTACTTGACGTCTGGTTAGAGGATTAAATAAAACTGTTCCCAGAGTTGCACCACATTTAAGAGGTCGGGACTATAGGTATCGGCATAAATGTTAGCAATAATAGGATAACCAATTCACTCATAAACCGATTTAAATGTTTAGAAATAACTAATTTAAATAACAGATTATTAAGCAAAATAGCGAATCCATTGCTGGAAAGGTATGCAAAGAATGTCAAACCTGTCGCCAATAGGCGTCCGCCAAATACATGATCTTCTGCGGAGCGCCGGCACACTTGATGGCGGTGTTGGGGAACGTGAAGATAGCGTTGCCTTCTTTGATGCCCTCAATGGCCGGCAAAGTCTTGGTGACCGTCTCCACCGAATAGTTAGAACAAACTCCGGGTGTCTTCAGGGCATCCGTCAGTCCTTTCACGCGATTCCAGTCGATATGAATGCCGACGGCGACCACCAGGAAGTCATAGGACAGGACCCCATTGGCACCACTCAAACGGACCCGATTGTGGTCGGGCTCTATGGACACACACCGGTCTCTAATCCACTTCACCTGTCGAGGCATCACTGAAGCCATGGGTCGACCCGATTGGGCCACAGTCTTGATCCCGGCGCCCACCAGCGTCCACATCGGCTGATAGTAATGCATCTGTTGATGGATTCATGGGTTGACAATCAATGGGTGATATGCCACAAGACATGGTGCGATGACATACCTCGTTGGGCTCAATGACAACCACTTTGCCCTTATCTAAAGTGGTCAACACTTCCGTAAACTTGGCCGCGATGGACAGCCCTCCGGCTCCACCGCCCACCACAACCAAGTGGTAGTGGTCTTTGTCTTTAGGCACAGCCGTCGTCGCATACCTTCGCAACTGATGGACAGACACTCTGGTCGTCGACAATAACATGTTGTGTCAGTAGTTGTGTTCACTTCTACCCTAGGTCACAACACAGTTAGTCAACAAGTGTTGAAATATATCGGCAGTTATGTACTGTTGGTTTGTATACACGTCAGTAAGTCACGACTGTAGGGTACGCCAGAGACGAGAGGTGAGTTGTGTGAATCACTGAATACTGTGTTCATTGAATAAGTCTAGGAATATATTCTCGATTCTGTAGTCATTGTATGTTTTGTTAACAATTTTTATTTCTTTTATTGGATTCACACATACTGTAGACACATATCATTAGACAATAATAGGATTGAGAATTAATTGAATTGCAAAAAGTTTTACATGTAATCGTATTGAAATCATTTACCAATCACCGGACATTCAGTAAAATACCACATCTAATGCACTAAAAGTATATATTTTTATTGAATAAAACTTTTGAATACCATTTGAATAAAATTGTTTTTACGGTAAATGAGTCTTTAAAGTGTCTTCTCGCGTAAACACAACAGAGAATCCGAATCAGAATCCCGTCTCTTGTCTAGACTACCGGAGTAGCTTCTGTAAAAACTCCGGGAAAACCCACTCTCGGCTCGTGAGGACCATTTTGGTGGCGCCGATCTCCTTAGCCATCGACAATCCCTGGGCGTACGTAATGGGACTCAGTTTCCTGTCCTTCAGTTTGTCGATCGTCTTCTGATCGTCTCTCAGATCCAGTTTAGTTCCGACCAAAATGATTGGTGTCTGCGAGCAGTGGTGACTCACCTCCGGATACCACTGCAAGACGTTTGTGTGAAATGAGGTACTCATTGATTACGACAATCCAATGATAGCATACCTTTGACCTCACATTTTCAAAAGAGGCCGGATTTACGAGTGAGAAGCAGATTAGGAAGACATCCTTTTGGACAACCATTTCAATGGTTAATACAATTAGGAATAGTTTTCTCTTTAATATTTCAATATTCAATTGCATTCATTTGTTAATAATACCGTCTGTGGATAAGAAAGGGGTCTCAATCTGTCATAATCCTCCTGACCAGCCGTATCCCAAAGTCCCAGATTGATAGGCTTCCCATCGACCATAACATTAGCCGAATAGTTATCAAACCTTCATTTTATTTGTATTAATAAATAACAACTTATATTTGGTTTAAATCAATGCATACACTGTCGGTATATATTCCCCGGGAAAGGCATTCGTGGTGTAACTGATCAGAAGACATGTCTTACCCACAGCTCTATAGAAATAAAGTACCAAGACATTACACCGGTACAATTATTATTTGTAATTTAATTTAATTTAATTTAATACATACCCGTCCCCAACCACAACACACTTAATGGCCTGCATACCAATTTACAAAGTTGTGCTCCAATTATATAACTATTAAATTTTGAGATTGAATTTGTGAACGATTTCTATTTAAATGAATAGATATATAATTGCTTTTAAGCGAAACACAAAGTATTTGTTCAGTTGTTTCCAACGGATGTATTCAGTTGTGTGAGGATGTGATGCAGAATATGCTTATGTAATACATTTGAATTCTATCGATACAATTGGTATTAAATTATATTTGCATTATTTTGTAGACTACAGTGTATTTAATCATTGAAATACAACTATATTTATTGTACAACTGTTGACCACTTTATACCAAACAATAATGACAGCGAATGTCACGAATCGGTGCATTGAATGCTTATCAGCTGAAGACATGGATTTTTGTCCGATTATATCAATCTCATTGTCATCGATGTCGTGAACACTGAACTCAACTTGTTGTCCAAAACATAGTCTCTGAGTGTTATGTTTGATGCGCTGACACGGGAAGTCCTCACTTCCATCACAAAAACAGGTCTTCAGTTTGGAAGCCCTTTCCTGTCGGTCCAGAATCGATAAGCTATTATTACATCTGGGAGTACACCTCCTGCCATGGAATAGCCCGCGACAGAAACGGTGGTAAAAGTCAAGGGCTGTACTGCACACGGGATCAGCCAAACAGATCCATCGGGCCGTAGAGCACGACACTATCGACCCCTCGGCCACCGCCTCGAACACCGACGCTCTGCACACTTCTATCCGCTCTTTATTGAGTTCACAAAACTTGGAGCCCTCGCAGTCACAGTCTATCAGCTCCTGACCCTCTTCAGTGCTGGTCAGGGCTATGAGTGCGCGCTGACACTCGGGCTGACACTTGTTGGTGCGCCCGGCTATGAGGTCAGCGCAGTCCACCATATACCCGTGCAAACTAAACCCACATCCCATTCTGCACATCAATGTATATTATAGTTACATATAAAGTTATACAGTATAGTTTTTATTATCAAATATAGAAATAGATAGGGAAAGAGAGAGAGAGAGAGAGAGAGAGAGAGAGGAGAGAGAGAGAGGAGA
>CAJPVJ010001952.1:0-14473 GCA_905397405.1 Oppiella nova
TAATTGACTCAATGTATTGATATGCGACAGGAAATTGGTTGATAATCAAAGAAATATAAGACTTTCTCATGAATAGCATTCACTTAATGGTAATCCCGGATGAGTTCCGCTAAAACACTAATACAATAATAACAAAAATCAGAATCAAATTACTTGTAATTGAATAATAGCTTTATTAGCTGTAAAACACTTTGTAATGAAAATGTTATTTAATTTATTTAATATATTTATTTTGCTTTAAAAAATGTTACATTTTTGTTGTTAGTAAAAATAATTTTTCAATAAAATTCTTTAAAATAATTAGTTTTGACATAATTTGCATATAATTAGTATAATACTGTTAGTACTTTAAGTAAAGTAATTAATTAGTATTAATTATAATATTCATATAAAACACACTTATATTGTGGTAAAACATATTCAATAAAGTAACCCAGAATAATTAATCATTTATCTCAATTAGCGTAGCTATAAGTTTAAATAGCTTTATACTGGCGTCGGGCAGTCAGGATTACCAGGATTAAAACAATCCAGTTAAACACGGTGATATCAACAACAGTCTTGATTGTATACAATTGCATGCATTGATTACCAGGGGATTTCTTGAACCCAATGTATTTGCCAATGAATGCCGTATTCATGATTAGTGTTAATATCTCGAACACAGATAACCCTGATAAATTATATAATTATTAACATTTATCTGCTATTACTTATAAGATATACTGTATTAAGTAATTATTAATTTTAAATGCTAGCACTAAAGTTAACATTAAATTATAAAACTATAAACATGAATAAACTCATAAGTAGTTATAAAAATAATAGTTTATAAAAAATAGTTTCAATATAACAAAACAAATTAAACCCTATTTTAATCGTAATGTTTGAGTGAATTAAGGTTAGCCATATGTAAACTAATATTACTTATAAATACAAAAATCCAAATATAATACCGATTTTAACTTTCACGACAAATTCAAGCAATGAATTCATTTGAATCCGACTCATAGTATAGCCGATAATCAGTGCCTCGAAAACTATACCCACAATCCATACCAATATGTAGGACTCCATGAGACACATACCGATCCAACCGCAATAGGCCAATAGTGGGACCTCCTTAGAGGGGGTGGGAGTGCTGGTCGCACTACTGCTGTAAAAGGTGTTCCCGTCGGTGTAACTGAAGCTCATGTTCACCGATACGATGGGTAACCTGTCGGGACTGGTCGTCCAGCACCAGGAGCTGTTGTACCAAAAGGCCGGCGTGACTGTCCTGTTGACATAGAGGGCGGTGCCGTTGGGGTACTTCACGAGCTCCGAGTGATACGTACGACCACTGTATGGACTGTTGTCCCATAGGCTCACCCACGACGTGCTGCTAACACTTTGTGGGTTAGGGTCGGGCGCCGGTAGTGGAGTCATGTTATCGGTAATCAAACATAGCATTAGCGTGACTACCCTATTGATACAATTACGGGGTTTATGTGTCAATTACATTAAAAATAGTTACATATAGTGTTTAATTATACCATATTAGGTGAAGGCACAGTTGCACGACAGTGGGCCCCAGTAGGCCAGGCTTTTTGACAGCCACTTGATCAATAGGTAGATCAATAGCACCAGTATCCTTAGGTAATTGTTTGGCATTTTTAATGTCTGTTAGTTTGATAGTCCAGACCATGGTTTAAGATTTAACCTAATTTTATAATTAGTTATTATTAATATAGTAATAGTAAGTCAATTATGAAACAGTTAACTAAACTTAATGATAGCTAAACGAGAAATGAATTGTCAGTTTAAATATGCGATTAATGTAAATGTTAAGCAAACTAAGCGATTGTTTTTATTATATGAATCAATGTTTTTGAATCTCGTTTTCAATATTGGATACAGAATTTTGTAAATCAACTTAAATTACAAAAATATTTGCGAATAATTGTTGCCAACTGTCTGTTAAAGCCATAACTAATTTATAGTTGATATGAGATTCTCATTAAACAATAATTCATTTACTGTGATAAATGAATATAACATTTAAAGTATGTAATCAAAACATTTATAAATGTCTAATGAATTAATGTTTTCATGAATCCATTGTTTTCGCTGCAGATCTCGTTTCAAAACCAATTCACTATTAGTAACTAATTTGCAAAAAAATAATAATTTTAATGTTACTGCAAATTAAATTACAATATTTAAAAATTACATTCACACGTTAATATCAAAATTAAACTCAAGCTTACAATTATAAAATACTCAATAAGACTAATGCTATTACAACACAATATAAGACTTTAAAAGTGCACAAAAAATACCTAAACTTTTACTCCCAGAGTGCTTATACTTTACTATATTAATAGAAATGCATACAAAAGGTGCCATAAAATAGTTATACTTTACACGGACTATCATCACAATCTCATAGCAAGACACGTGTAGTTCCCTATCAGTCCTGTATCTCAAAGACCAACAAAATGGTGAAAGAGAGCGGACTGTACGACTTGTTGGGCGTCCGACCCGACTGTAGCGAACCGGAGCTCAGGAAAGCCTACAAAACGCTGGCCCTGCGCTACCACCCGGACCGCAACCCCGACCCCTCCGAGTCGGACCAATTCAAGCACATGAGCCGCGCCTACGAAGTGCTGTCCAATCCGGACAAACGGCAGGCATATGACACGGGCGGCGAGGAGGCCCTCAATGGCGCCGGCGGTCAGCCCACGGATCCCATGGATCTGTTTCGACACATGTTTGGCACCACCGCTGAGACCACGGATCGGATCATTCAGCTGAAGGTGACGCTGGAGGAGCTGTACAACCGCTCCGTACGTCGCCTGCGCTACAAACGCAACGCCCGGTGCCTCGCGTGCGACGGAAAGGGATGCCGAGACGGACGGGCGGATCAACCGTGCCGTAAGTGCGCCGGCAGTGGCATCCAGCAGCTGATCCCCGGTATGTTCCGCGAGTGTATGGACTGCAAGGGTGAGGGCCGCCGGTTGGCACCGGGCGACGAGTGCCAGGCCTGCGCCGGGCGCCAGATATTTAGCGAACGGCGCGTTATCGACGTACACGTCGATAGAGGTATGGCCGACGAGCAAAAGATAACGGTGCGAGAGGCGGGCGATTGGGACACGAGCACCGGGAGGTACGCCGATCTGGTGGTGGCGCTGGACCAACAGCAGCACCCGGTGTTCAGGAGGTGTAGGCGCGACGATCTCGGCGTTACTCTGGAGCTGACCCTTACGGAGGCGTTGTGTGGGTTCCGGAAAGCCATCAAAACGCTGGACAATAGGACACTGGTGTTGGACTCGAGTAGGTTGGCCGGGCAGGTGATTAAGCACGGGTCGATCAAGTGTGTGCCCGGCGAGGGTATGCCTCGGTTTAAGGACCCATTCGAAAAGGGACGCCTACTCGTCAAGTTTGACGTGAAGTTCCCGGACAGCCTGTCCGCTGAGCAGATACAGGAGCTGAGGGCTACACTCCCGCCCCCGCCAGCGATGGAGACTAACGGCGCCGTCGATGTGGAAGAAGCGACTCTCGAAGACCTGAGAGTCGAACCGGAAAGGGATGAACAGTATGTCAGATGTGATCACAACTCGGATGATGACGAGCAGCAAGTGAGGGGTGGTATGAGTTGTGTACCTCAATAGACTACCGGCGCCCTTCATTACCCCTCATATGACTATTAAAACATGTATAAAAACATTATACTATTTGTTGTAATTTACTAATATGTAGCATATATTAGGTTATAATTAAAAATAATTATTTTATAATGAATTTATCGAAATAATATTTAATAAATTATTGACGTAAACATTGTGTTAATGAGTTTTTTAAAAATTTGTTTTATACAATCAGTATAATCACTTTGAATTTAATACAAACAATTTAATAATCGTTTATTGAAAAGTTTAAATTAAACACAATTATCAACAAAATTAATTAACTAAGAAATATAAGAAAATATAACACGAGATGAAAGTAAATGCAAATTAACAGATAATTTTAAACATATGAATGAAACAATTATTAAAAACTGATTGCTATTAAAATGTGAACAACTTTATACAGTAGTGTTTTGGTTAGAAATCAGTTTATGAACACTTTTTATGCATAACACCATGCTCATTTGCTTTTGGGTCGAGCACTGAATTGATTTCATTGCCGCTCAGAGTATAGCCAATGATTAGCGTCTCGACTAATATGCAGACAATCCATACGAATAGGTATGACATCAGGAAATACTTCCCAAACGACAGACAATGGTCGGTGTCCGGAGGGACAGGCGGTGTGGGAATGGGATGGACAGTGACTCCACTGACAGTAACAATCCCTGAGGTGTTGGAAATGACAAATCCCTGGCCATAGCCAATCGTTCCAGAAAGACTACCTAATCTGTAATGCAGTGATGTGTTATTTCGGTAGTAACACTCTTTAAAGGACTAGAGGTCAGTTTGAGTCAGTCGTGAGCTGTAAATGTTGTAAATGGAAAACAAGGACACTTTATTGGACTCTCATCATATTGAATGAAACTGACCTCTAGTCCTTTAAAGAGTGTTACAATTTAAAGGATACTTCACTGAAATACAGATTAGGTAGTCTTTCTGGAACGATTGGCCATAGCTGACTGTCTATTTTACATCTATTTTTTTCATTTTTACTGACTTTGTAAGCCTTGGATTAAATTAGTTACTACAGTATATAGTAGAGTATGAACTTGGGTTTAGTGTTTATAGCATACCCAGGTCTAAATTCTCAATTCATTGAGAATGTCCAAAAAGTCCGTAGAAATTACATTGAGATTTGCCTGAGCATTAATACTGTATAAAATTCATAATAAAAATTTCAAGTATTTTGCTTAAATCTCTCTTAATATGATAATTGAAGCTTATCTAGGTTATTAGTTTAATAACTGAAATTGTTGCTTACTGAAAACTAGTTTAAATTATATTTAAAAATTATTATTCTTATATATAAAATAGTATAGTTTTGCTATAAATTATAATTATAGAAACAAAATGGTATTCAAGAAAATATTTATAACGTTTTAGATTTATAAATAACTGTATTGCTAGCAATAATAGTACAATTATTACGGGTACAAATTATTAAATATAATACTATTGTAGTGTGAAATGAAAAGTTCATAATAAATATACCAAACTAGCATAGAAACTAAATATTAAATAATTAGGTAATTTATTGCCACAATATTAAGTGCATCCCTTTGTAAAGCTATTAGTTTGTAAGTTTACATTCAATTTATCACTGAATCTCTCGATCGATGCAAACGATTAGCGCATTTAACACAGAATTATGAGTTCCGGTCGTAACGAGTGTTTCGTATTAAATGCGAGCAAAATATTCACACCTTTTAATGCAAATTGATAATCAAGAACATTTAGAAACATTTAATTTTTTATACAATAGTTAATCAAAAAAAATGAAATGAGTTTATAAACACAATGACACTAATTGCCACAAATACAATCATAAAGTTATGCAAATATGTAATCATTAATACAATAGAAACTTATTAACCATTTAAATACCATTTAATAAACAGTAGTGACAAACAATATAACAATATATCAAACACTAAATCAACTCAAATAACATAAATTATGATAGATTAAGAAAACACTGATTTAAATACCCTTTAGATTATATGATAATACAAAAAATATAACAAACAAAATGTTTAGTACACACCTCCCGGTGCTCTCTACCCATACACCCGTATATCTTAACATTTAGTTGAATCATGGTTAAAGAAAATGGTATCATTTGCATTGGTGATCAGTCTCTTGAGAGCATAACACCCTATGGTCACCATAATCGTGACAAATATGATCCAGTTAAATATGGTGATGTCCACCACTGCCTTCATTATAATCAAATTCATACACAGATTCTCATCGGTTTGAGTGAAACCAATGTAATCGCCAATTAGTGCCGTGTTTGTGATCAACAACAGTACTTCCACCACAAATGAACCTGGTTATTGGCACACAAATTAATATTAGTTGTATTTTAATAATATGTAAAAGTGTTTGAATTAGTTATAGAAAGCAATAGTCTATTGCCAATAGAAATACAATTTATATAAAAAATACTATAAAATCAAAACAAATACCGATTTTAATCTGAATGAGGAGTTCGAGCACTGAATTGATTTCATTGCCGCTCAGAGTATAGCCAATGATTAGCGTCTCGACTAATATGCAGACAATCCATACGAATAGGTATGACATCAGGAAATACTTCCCAAACGACAGACAATAGTCGGTGTCCGGAGTGACAGGCGGTGTGGGAAAGGGATGGACAGTGACTCCACTGATATTGACAATCCCTTCGGCTTTGGAAATGATAAGTCCATGGCCATAGCTGACTGTCCAGTTGCCGATTACTTTACTATAGGGCCCATCAGTGGGGTTGTAGTTAACACCACAATCACCGATCACTTTGATATCCTTGGCCGAAAGGGCTGTCCTATTGTCATACATGACAAACCCTGTGGTTAAGTTATACGTTAGGCTCCCGGTGCCCGATGCGATCCGCCTATCGGTCCCATTGCAAGTGATAATCCAATCACTTTTATCAGCTACTAGTGCCGGCCCGGTATGGCTGCCTGTGTTTGCATTGATTGGTGTGGGAGTGGTAGTGGTGTCCATCACCACTTGAACTGGTGATAGGTTTGTGGTAATCATACACACCGTTAGTATGAATACACTGTTTAACGCAAAAAATGTATTAATAATGATAGTAATATGTATTATAATTAAACTAAAATAATTAAAAGTCAATTAATAATGAATTATAAAATGATTACCAAATGAGACGAATGGTTAGGACGGTGACAGTGGGCACCAGTAGGTCCCGGGTCCTGATGCTTAACAGTCGATTCAATGCTCGCATTATAGGCATAATTAGTGAAACAATCAGTTAATTGCAATTTAAGATAAATTAAACTCAAATTATTTGTCGCTTAACTAAACCACTGACTAAACTATGGGACAGTCGTCTGGGAAATGGATGAGCAATGCAATAGTCAGCAGATTTATTACACGACCAATCAAATTGATTTGGGTTTACCCAGGTTATATATGGGCTCAGGTTCATTTTCACGTACAACTATACCCCGGTACAATTCAATCGGAATTTATTGGCTCAAAAAATTAAATATAATTTATATGCAATAAAATTGGAAATGAATACAAGTTTTAAATGTGTTTGCGATTCATATTTTGTACGCAAATTATACAGGGAATAGGATTTAATTATGTTTCAATGACTAGCACTGACCAGGGACACTATACGGGAGGATATGCTTGTATTTAAATATACCTAATAGTAGAGTAATTAATAATTACTAATTTAAGGTGATTCAATGCTGGTCATACCATCAATACTACAGCATTAGTATTAGCCAGGTATCATATAGTGCCTATTTAGTCAGTCATTCATTTGCCAACTAATTTCATTTTCATACATATTATGTCCACAAAATATGGTATAATTTGGACACAAAAAGTTTTCATACAAATGAAAGTTTATCGCAAACTACAATACAGTATCACAAAAAAAATTAATTTCAATTATACTCGGGCTTATAAATAATGCAAATAATAAAAACCCCACTACCATTAGTACACTAATTAATAGTTGTCCCAAATTGGAAACAATTAAAATTAATTCACAAAATTATTTGAGATATTTTAAATTAATTTATACTATTACTGACTTACTAGTTAGTATATTAATATATCGTGATTACTACTTATGAAACATTTTTTAAATAAAAATTTTCGTTTATAATTAAAAGCGTTTTATATATTAATAAATGTCTTATGTTACAGTAAATAACTTTTGAGCTATTATAATAATTTCATGTTTAATGAATTTAATAATATTAATAATTCATTTATTAATCAATGAATATGATACAATTGTGATGAGAATGATGGCAAACGCTATGCAATTAGCAATGGATGCTAAATACCAGTCAAAGTATGGCATACCAGTGCCTAATCTCGAAGATGTTAATGATACGCTTATGACAAACCATATTAACTCCAAGATATGTGCGACTATCAAATGAAAAGTAATTTAGTAATAGATATATATAAGTATATTTTCACTTGTATTGAGTAAACTTCAAAGAATTTTACAGAAAAATAATAATTGCTATAAAAATAAAAATCAATTATTATTTTGTATCATTATATAAATAACTCATTTTTAACACTAATTACTTGAAAACCCATATCTCTATGCAATACTAGTAATCAATTTATACAATACACTAATCAATTATGTAGTCTACAAAAACAAATAAGTACATCACGTAAAGTTACACATGTTTTTGCACTACATTAATACACTAATCACATAATTAAGCTAGTTAGTAGCGCATCATTAAGCAAAACAATTTTCAAAAATATTTATCACTTTTCTATTAGTTTCCCTGAAATATAAGCCTTATTTCAAATTCACACAACACTTACCGACTCTAATCCATAGAAATACTTTGAAAATCAGTAGCACTTTGTCGGTTAAGCCGTACGTCAATACGAATAGCATTAGGGCGTCGGCTGTCAATATGATGGACAGTATGATTGTGTAGATAATGATGTTATACCAAACCGTTTGCACACAATCGTCGCAATTAAAGTCGTGATTATATACTAATAATAACAGCGTTATTAACCTGTATTTACCAATCATTTGCATATCAATAGCGTATAAGTTAGTGATTTTAGTAAGCATTTAATTATAGATTTAATAAATATTTAAATTAGTGCGTTTATTTTAGAAATACCATGGTAATCGCAAATTGATGTGTACCCGGGCCATTTCGCATATAGTGTCCAGGCTATCCATGTTTACATAGGAATTACTCCAATGTTCAATGTTATCATTGCATTCATACGGCTTTGACATTTAATTTACATTAAACTTATTTTAATAATTATTTTTAATTAATATACTTATAATTAAATTTTAGCAATTAGCATTTAATATTACTATAAATTATTGTATAATATAATATTATTATGAAGGAAAGGGATGTCAAAATTTTGTTGCTAAAGCTTATCGAGTTTTAAAATGTATCGCAAATAGTATCATTGTAAATAGTATCCGGTTCATAATAATATACCGCTACTACTGTACAGAATCGCATGCTTGCAATTTATTACACACAATATGTATGAATAATGAGCTCAGTCAAGATCAACAAACATAGTCATCAAGATAAGTTCAAGTAAATATTTTGTATTTAAAAAAATAAAACTCCAGTAAATAGTTTTCAAATGGCTTTTGAATGACACCCCCTTTCACTAATGCATTATTACATAAACATAATTATATTCATATGATCTGAAAGCGAGTGAAAAGTGTCAGAAATTTTCACTTATTTTTAGATACAGTGAATATTTAGGTACAGTGTACTAAACAATAACCTTTATCGCATATTTCATAAAATAAATACTAAAGAATATTTTAATCTGAAAGCGAGTGAAAAGTGTCAGAAATTTTCACTTATTTTTAGATACAGTGAATATTTAGGTACAGTGTACTAAACAATAACCTTTATCGCATATTTCATAAAATAAATACTAAAGAATATTTTTATATTAATAACAATAATTTTAATTGAAAACTTATTACTATCTTTATTATTTACTATGCGAGCGAATTGAAAATTTATTAAATATTATAATCAATGTACTAAAATAATACATAACTAGTAGGTTGCATGCTGTGTTTACTGTAGCTATTTAAATGTGAATTGATTTTTATTATTGTGTGTATTATTATAAGCGAAATAATAGCGACTTTTAGGCAACTATTTTGAAGTCACTGTTAGCGATGCGAAACACCACTTAACGTTTTCCTCACTTTTTTGACTAATGTGATAATATAGAGTTTAGTCTAGAGTATATTCTCAAACAGTTTGTTGAACAGATTACACAACACTTCAAAAAAAGTAGAGAGTACATATATAGTATTGACAAACTCATATAATATAGTTTTAATATAGAAATTTATAATATATCCATTTTATACAATAGTATCCTATTGTATCCACACGGGTCTAAATGTGTAGCAAATATTTGTGCGAGTTGAAATATAAACATAAGTAACGATATAAAGTACACTATATACGCCGATTGTGACCACCATATAATTATACAAAAATAAAATTATATGTTTACAACTAGTGATTAAAAAAAATAGTGTAACCACAAATAGAATTAGGGTCACCATTAAATGGATATAATAATGTGAATCAATTTGCTCCTGATAATCACTTAACACTATGGCAGCATTTGGTAATTAAGTATCCTGAACAGGTATGTATAAAATATCTTTTAAATTTTAAATTTGTTTGCTATATTTGTTTCTAAATTAATAATATCATGGGTTAAATAACTATTTTCTATAAATTTATTTAGTAATTTCTATATTAAGTATTTTCAGTAGTTATAAGTTACAAGTTGTAAATTATTTTTAATTAATCATAAAATAATTATTTACTGAGACATTACAGTTTTGTATTCCAGTATAATGGGTCAAAATGAATTAAATGACTAAATACCATTTTAATAATGATTTAAGAATTATAGATTCAAACTCTGTTTATTTAATGTATAATATTAAAATTTTGCTTGAAAAACTTAAAGTACACTACTGGTCATATTATACTTTATACGTTTTTGATTATAGAAATTACCTAATAGTACCATTGGCACAGTCACGTAATAATAATAATAATAATAATAATAATGTTAGGTCTAGGTGAATGTAAATTAAAAATACAATAACTATCATTATAACTTTATATCACTGTTTAGTATATAAAATATAATATAGTAATCGATAAAAGTTTGAGAGAGAGAGAGAGAGAACTTATTTTGAGAGCAAAAGTATTATTAAATTTAACCCTAATTTTAAGGCTATTCTTATAATTATAAGTATTATATGCTTATTATTACGAGTATTTTGTTTTAACTCATCCATGCATTCAAGCGCGCGACGAAAAATAGTTTTATTTTTTATGTTATTTTGTATCACAAAATACTAGACGAAAACTATTTTGAAAAATACTAACATTTTTAGCGCCCAATGAATTGCAGTAAATGTCGAAATAATTTGCAAAATGCTCTTCAATTATATGAGAAACGATTGGAAAACAAAGTTTTTGTGTATTTTTACACTTTAAATGCATTATACAATCAATAATTATGAGTTATGTTTGAGAAAACTCGTAATTATAAGTCAGGTAATGATGATAAATAGCTATTTATATGTGTATTGACTCATATTTTATGCATTCATTTGCTAATTGTGTACTAAATTTAAATCCTATTAAACAAATACCGAGTGTTTTGTGTGAAATTTTGCGAAACATTTTTCGAGTAAATAATTTCTATTTTAAAATTAATAAAGATATAGCTTTCATATCCCTACCCCCTCCCTCCCTATCCCATAATTATTGTCTTACAATCAAGGATTATATCTAATCTTAAACTGTTTTCAAATGTATTATAAATTATTACCTGTAAAATGTATAGACATTTAATGATACACATTACCACTAAAAAAATTGCTACTTAATTACTTTCTAATATTTAATTGATTTATCGTAGTATCTATTTATTAATACAATTTTCGTACATTTTATAAAATAGCTATTGATATAAACTATTGTATAATCCCTTCACAGATCCACAACATATACAAACGAAATATTCACGACTCGTATAATAATAGCCAAGAATTATATGATTTGCAAAAACTACTCAACGAAAGCCTACTACTGTTTAATAGGGATAACACCGATCTGTATAATCATAACAATGAGAGAAACGCTAAACTACTGAATAGGAACGACTACCAGAGCACCCGCACCACCACTGGTAGCACCGGTGGCAGCGCCGGTAGCCGTAGCACTCCGTGGAAAGTATTGGACAGCCCGTGGATCAGGTCACAGGTCGCACAGAATCCCCATCTCAACAGGAATACACATAAAAAGCCCAAGAATTCTGCGGAATATTCTCAACACAGTCAACACAATTATAATGAAGAACCTGTTTATAGGGAACTTAACAACGGATACCCGGCCCCACCATATAACCCGGTCCCACCCTATAACCCACCCCCGACTGTTAATATGTACTATAGGCATAAGGCTGAGACTACCACCGCCGCCGCCGCCGCCGAGGAACCGTCGTTTTTAGCTGAAGAACCTGCCGGTGCTGATGAGGCCGATGAGGGGCGCGACTTTCAGCCGATTCATAGGAAAAACAGTAATAATAAAAGTAATAATAATAATAAAAATAGCAATCATTATAACAATCATAACAAACAAAACAACGCCAATAATGGGGACAAAAATGATGGCAAATCTCAGGTGTATAGCGAAGGGGACGGCGATATATCCGGTTTCTCATACACTATCAATCACGACGGCAAGGGCACCCATACCGGTTATTTCATGCCCGGCCCACCAGTCGACATACCGGTGGTGGACAATATAAAAAAGTCGGCCACCACTCACTATACCGGCGCCGCCAGCGGCCAATACCCGGACAATAGTAACCATCACTGGAATTCCGTACCAAACCATAGGCATAGTCACTATCAGCGACCGGCGCGTCGACCCACCGGCTACTCGCCACCCGTACTAACCGCCGGTATGATACCTGTGATACCGGTGCCGGTAGGTGTGCCCGGCATAATTCAGCCTAAGAACATACACGAGATTAAGCAGTACTCGCAACTCATACCCAACAACCAGTACAGCGCCTACGGCTATAACCAGAATCCTATAGGAATTCAGTCGCAACTCTATTACAACAAAAATCTACACAACTCTGTAAATACACATCAAAAGCCGGCGTTTATGCGCAAAGTGGTCATCTCCCGGCCCCCAGAGGCCATGGCCTCCATAAACCACCCGACTGTCCTATGGGGTAGACCTCAGCCGGGCCTCACCCGGCGTCCCATCCCGGGTCCCATACCGTTGGCCGCGAGCAGTGGCATACAGTGGCAACCGGTCCACGAGCTACATAAGCCCCAGATGCCGGCCCCACCGCCGCACGTGAATCCCGGCGTTCAGTGGACTCGAGTGGTGTCCGAATTGAATGACCAAAAGATTAATATATTGTATGACAAGAATGATGGGCAGCACCGGCAGCCCAAACGTCGGGTACATATGCGGCCCCATAGAGAATCCCGTAGAGAATATTCCTATAGTAATGGTGGTAATGGTGTTAAGAGTTATAAAAATAGCAATAATAATAATATTAATCATCAGTTGTATAGAGTTGGGGCTACTGTTCGCATGCAGTAGTCGTATAGCCCTAGTATGTGATAGGTCATTCTAGTAGTTTACCTGTTCATAATAAAAATTTTAATGTAATATAGCACTAAAAATATTTGTACATTATTTGAAACTAAAAATTATACACATAGTTAACTACTAAGCATATCAGTTTTTAAAATAGCATACCAGTGCATCCCTAGTATAGATAGTCATTTTATGTTTATAAAATTATGCCTATATAATTTAGTAATTCAATTTACTATGTCATTATTACGTAGAATTGTTCAAGCGCATTTGATAAAATTAGATATACTGAAATATATATATATATTCATTTTATGTTTTATTTTTTAAAACTTATACTTCACATTAATTTTTTAAAATGTATACATTACTGATGTAATTTGTTAATAAAATTTATTAAAATTATTATTATTTGTACATTGCATAAAAATTAATACTGTACTATATTTTGAATATAGTTATTACAATCTATAAATATTTAAACTTATATTAATCTCTATAAGTTTACGTTAACTCATAACTTATATATAAAATACTATAATTTTTAGCGCATATAAAATAATATACAAATTACAAAAATGTGATACGACCTAAACTAAAACAGTTATGATATATACATGAGAGATGAAAAAAACTTCACAACACATTAGACAAGTTGTTTGACAAACTCTTATATGAGATCTGATTTGAGATATAATAGTGTAATCAGTTTTTTCACTCCTTTTTCTTAAGTGGTGTTTCGCATCGCTAACAGTGACTTCAAAATAGTTGCCTAAAAGTCGCTATTATTATGCTTATAATAATACACACAATAATAAAAATCAATTCACATTTAAATAGTAATACAGTAAACACGGCATACAACCTACTAGTTATGTATTATTTTAGTACATTGATTATAATATTTAATAAATTTTTCAATTCGGTCGCATAGTAAATAATAAAGTTATTAATAAGTTTTAAATTAAAATTATTGTTATTAATATAAAATATTCTTTAGTATTTATTTTATGAAATATGCGATAAAGGTTATTGTTTAGTACACTGTACCTAAATATTCACTGTATCTAAAAATAAGTGAAAATTTCTGACACTTTTCACTCGCTTTCAGAT
>CAJPVJ010001953.1:0-14470 GCA_905397405.1 Oppiella nova
AAATATTATAGTTACGAAAGTAATTTTTTATTATTTCACTATTAAATGATAAGCTTATATTATGTATAAAATATCATTAAAAAATATAAACTAATTAATCCCTTGACATCGTGTTTGACTTTTTTTGTCATTATTATCAACAATTTTTCTGTGTAATGATCATTGTTGACAACTACTGACCAATACTTATAATTTTTGACTTTTATAGTCATACCAGTTTTTATGCGGAAATAATTTTTGTGTGTGAGGTTTTTAAGTTTGAATTCCAACCGTCGTTTTCCACTGTCAAAGCAATACACTGCTTCAGACGAGGCGGCGTCTATACTGTCATCCGTGGCGTCTTCAAGGGTGTCTTCAGGTTTGGGAAAGAGTTGATTCCATAGCTCATTTATGTGGTGTTGAATGGTAAGCATGGAGGTGAGTGGTTGTCGCAAATAACCTCTGGGATCTCCAGGGAAAGGAATCATTTTCCTACGGAGAAAATCGAGTAGTTACCCCTCAATTACCTCTCGGGGCAGGTCGTCATAAGCGATAATGGGGTACTCTTTGTGGAACATGAGACATATGAACCCCAATGAAGCCGAATTCAGTACCAATACCCCAATGACATACCTGAATTCAGTTCTGACTCTGAAGCATGTTTTAGAGACGCACTGGGAACATGCCCCTTCAGTGCAGGGTTGCAACCGTCAGGGTTTGGTAATCCGCACAAATTCAAGATATCTGTCTCTTCACAACAGATTGCACACAAAACTTCAGATATTATTTTTAAAAATATAAAAAACTAAACTAAACAAGAAAAATAAAAATAAAATAAAATAAAATAAAAATAAGTTTTTTTGTTTACAAATACATATTTAGGTTAAGGAATACCCGTTATAGCATTTATCATACATAAATAGAAAGTTTTGTACTATAAAACTATTAAATTCAGGTTTATTATGTTAATATGTTCCTGATACAATTAAAATTTTTAAAAATATTCTGGTATTAATGTTCCCATCTTATTAAATATAATGAAATACAAGATTAAATATATTATTAGTAACATTTAATTCAAATCAAGTATATAAAAATTTTAAAACTAACATTTATTTTTATAAAATAAAATATGACAAACATTTATACGCTTATATATAATATACATAATTAAAAATACTTTAATAATTTATACGTAAAAAATTGTCAATAACTTCAAGGTTTTATTTAATAATTAATATAATTTAAAATCGCGTAATTAAAAATTTACACAAATAGTATTACATTACATTACATTATATTTTTATTATTTAATTGCTTAAACCATGAGATTTTAATTTTATATTGAAAATAAGTTTTTGTTTGTTCAAAGTTTTTAAGAGTTTATTCAAATTACATTAAATATACAATTTTAAAGTTAAAACAGTTGTATTATGCATAAATTCATTTTAAACATGTTAATTTTGGGTTATTTTAAGAAAATGTGTTTTTATGAAAAAAAAATTTGGTCACTTTTTTAATGAATTTTATAAAATATTTTCTAAAATGCTTTAAACTTGTATTTAAAAATACTAAAAATCATTGCTGGCAGTAGAACTGTAAGTATTATAACAAATGTTCTATTTTAGAAATAAATATTTTCAATGTAAATAGTTTATTAAATAATTAGATAATTTTATTATTTCACACCTTTACCAGTCTAATTAAAATACATTAAATATTTTTAGATTATTTATAGAACTTTTGTTATAATACTTAGTTCTACTGCCAGCAATGATTTTTAGTATTTTTAAATACCTTTCCAGCCGGCTAGAGATCAGCCTGATAAGTCAATTCATTACCGAAATAAATGAGTTTGAATTTTGCAAAATATCGCATAAAAGTAATTTTTAAAATCAACGAGGCAAAATTTCGAGAAATCCAAAATTTACTTTTTTCGTATTAACCTTGAGCAGGGGCGTCTGTTTACATGTTCTCCCTAAAAACAGGGTATTGAATGAATGCTATAGTATGTTGTGATTTGTGGGCAACTCATTGCACATAACTATTCATACATACAAAACACTCGTTACTATTTCCACATAAAACCAATCCTTTTACTGAACAGCTTATGTATGCGCCCGTGTATGCTATATAACAAACCCTACCGTTCATAACTTTCACTCCCAATACAGTAACAGTTATGCGTTCGTGTATAGCAATACACATGTAGTGAATTGAATAGGCAACATTATACGCTTTGTATACAAAACTTTAATGTAAACTTTCACTCTCTATTCACACATTTTTACTCGATTGACCTTGAGCATCGTTTCCAAAAATCAGAACCTTAAAATCTATTATAGTTTCTGTGATCTCGACATCCAGTTCCCCATACCGTTCCCTTTGCAATAGATGGAAAAGAGTCTTATAGTTATTATGGTCCCTAAAAACAATAGTTGCAAAAAAATTATTTTGTTCTAGCTCAATCCTAACATAGATTTAATTTTAATATTCTAGTGTAAAGAGTTTTAGCGAGACTTTTATATATGATATAACTTTATATTGAATTTTATTATAAATATTTTCTTTTAATAAATTAATTCTCTCTAAATATTAATGAGATTTTTATTTATTGTGCGAGGTCATATTTTCTATAAATTTTTTATTCTAATTACATAAACTAATTGGCTATTACATTTATTAATATCATTATATACAAAATCTTTATATTACGTTTAATGGTAATTAATATTTATGATTCACTAGAAAGTAATTACTGTACTATTATTATTTGAATAAGACTAATTTGACAATTTAGTTTATAGGTCACATTTTGCATTAAAAAATCTGATTGCTCATGGTAGTATTTAGAGAATTCAAATCATGTTTATGCTGGAAAAATAAAATAATTTTTATTCATCAAAATGTAAAACTTTAAATATTATTTTATTAATTGTACTAGCTTCAAATGCGCCAATTTAAGCAATATTTATACAATTATTAATGTATTTTATGAAATTTTATGAAAAGTTTTAAAAACAATTATTTGCATATTTAAAATATGGTCTTATATTACTGTTTTGAATAAATATTTTTTTTATTGTGTTGTATAAAGTAATATATAAAATATAAAGTGCTTTAAATAACTTGTTTTTAGCTATTTTCAATAAATTATATATCACAGTATGCATATATTATTAGTACATGTATACTGAACCATTAAGTTGATATTTGTGTGTCAGGGATAATAAATCATATTTATTATCATTATTCTCATTAAATATTATCATTATTATGCAACTCAGCTATTTACGGATCATAATGAATAATTTGTACTGCTAAATTTTGTATTTGTATTTATGTACTCAATATTTACCAAATATAACATTTTATTTCACATGACCAGTGATTTTGAAATATTTATTATAATCAATAGGTGAACTGTAAATGCATATTTACAAAAAAATAACTTTGCATAAACGTTAATACAACTTATATTATAATAAAGGTAATTATAGTTATTTATATTACTTATGATTATAATTTAAAAACTAAATATTCTCTATTGTTTTACGAACTGAATATTTAGCCCAACAATTAATTGTATTAGTTACCAAGTATAGATTTTATTACGATTATATACGTATTTTTAGGTTATAAACAAAATATTAAAATTATTAAATTCTATCAAATATGGAGGAAATTAGTATGACCAGAATACCAAAACTGAACCAGCTAATATCAAGATCTCTATTAACTGTTACACCTGAGGGTAAGGTAGATGTAAACAAGGTACTACCGGAATCACTGGTCATTCCCAGCGCCGGTACCCATCTCTACGCTATCGGTCTATCGCTGTATAAGCCATTGAACGCCCAAAACAGACCGAATATTAATCGTCCGATTCTTGTGTTTAGTTTCATATTATTTCTATTCATTATAAGACACACTATTTTACTAATAATACCGGAAAGGGATCTCTATTTCTATTCAATGGTTGGAGATATTAGTTATTGTATTGGCTTAAGGATTCAAGGATCTATAATGTCGGTTATATTAGGTGTCGGTCCCATATGCTATCAACTACTCAATTGGTATAACTATAAGAATGGCGTAAAACCCCGCGATTTACAGGTGTTTGCGATGCTTTCGGGTTTAATAACACCCATTAGTGTCGGTATTCACGACAAACAACTCGTCTATCGATTGATTAGTTTTAACCGAAAGTGTATTAAACTGACAGAGATTTTGGTGATTATTATCAGGTATGTCGTACTTACCGGTGCTTTGATGGCATACTCGCTTCAAGTACCTGTCATTCATATTATACTATACGCCATACCCCACTCTATACTATTCACAATAACTTCAAACTATATCAATCAGATCGTAATGTGGCAGCTAGCATATTTTGTCATCATAGTACATTATTTAACTGCCAAAATAAAAACATATAATTTATTAATAAGTAATATCGTAGCAAGCGAAAATTGTAAAGGAATAGGCAAGCACAATTATACAGTAATTATAAGTAGAATAAATGATTTATTTCTTGAGATCACTACATATAATAATATTTATTGGTCTAAGTTTTTGGTTATTTATTGGCTATTAATTGCATTTGTGGTGGCTATATTCATTTATGTCGTATTTTATGCCAGTATAATGTTATTTGTCAGGTTTTTAATCATGTTAATAGCCCTTGAATTTGGGCTGACCCTGTTGTTTATAGTACACATATCGACTGAACTGAATAACCAATCGTTAATCACATATAAGTTATTGAATGCAGATTTTGCGAGAAATAGACGATTGCCGTATGGCTTAAAAATAAAGGTATTATAATATTAGATAATTAAGTGTAATTAAACATATTTTTTATTGACTGCCCTTATAGTTGATGTCATTGTCGGAAAGGTTGGGCACAAGAAGTGTTGGCTTTTACTGTTGGAAACTATTCCTAATCAATAGATTCCGCGGATATGAGGTATGTATGAATTTACATCATAAACAAAATAACCGGGATATGTTTTTAAAATAAGAAACATAATTGATTATCCCCAATATAATTTTAATGTGTAATTGTAATATGTTTATTGAATGTTCAATTACATTATACGTATAATCACTATGTTTAAAAAATTTTTAAATTTTATTTTATAACCTATTTCTGATCACAATCATATTAATTGTTATTTTATTTTATAGATACTGGCATTAATTGGCATACAAGTACTTAATATAATAGATATGTCGCGATAATCATACATTTCACTTTGTATTAATTTATTTGTGTAAGATATATATGTGTGAATTAATAATAATAATATTAATTTTAATAATAAGTTTTTATGTATTAATAAGATTTGTGTTTATTGGGTAATTGTAGTGTAATAAATACCGTTGTATAATATATCATGATAACATAATAAATTACAATCAAAATCTTTGTTGGACCTTTTCCTATGCTAATTATTATTTGTTTGATATAAAAATATTTATATTATAACTTTTTAAAAATATTTGCGCTAGTTACATGTAATGAAATTTTTATGTTGTAATTTAATTAAATTTAAAAAACAATTATTTATATTGATTAAATATTTTTTTATTGTGTTGAACGTTAATAATATAAACATATTGTAGTTTGTATTATATAACTTAGCTAAATGCGAATATATTATTAATACAGTACATATAAATTTATAATAAACGTATAATACTTACTTATATAATAAACCATTAAATTTTCATTATATTTGTTTTCAGAGATTTATAATAAAACTATTTATAATACTCTGAATATTATATGCACTGTTTTTTAATGAGTGTTTATATAACATAGTATTTGCATATCATTAATGATCTTGAAATATATATATATAAAGTACCGTAGTATACGGGATGAGTTATATTGTAATCAAAATGTAGTGTTTATTAGAAATAAATTAGTATTTAATAAATAAAAGTCACAAAAATCTATTGTAAATAAATATCTGTGTTTCCAATGGTTTCTAAATGTCATAATTATTGTTATCAAAAGTTATTGTATTTTACTATACATTCAGAAATATTATATATTATTTGAAAACCCCATTAAATAAATAAAGTGGTATTCAAATTAATTAACAGTTAAATTAGCATTGTGAATAGTATTAATATTCATTATTATAATATATTTTTAAATTTATATCAGTACTAATTGAAGTATAATATCTAACATTAGTTATATTATAAATGAATTGAAATCCAATATATGACCCTTTATTATATAATAATGTTTTATATGAATGAGTGGATAGTTATCACATATTTTCGATGACAACACCCTTTCATATCACTATTCATTTGGACTTCATTTTAGGTTTTATTGAAAATAATTAACTGGTTTTTGTGTTATTTTAAAATTATATTGTGACGGATCTTAATTGTTGAGTCTAAGTTGTGGTGTGAAGTGATTGAGCATTTGTCAGAATTGTATATTCCTTTGCGATTCTTGAGGTCTCGGATGCGTTTTGCCGTTGCGATGAGTTTAGACTCGAACTGTACGAACCATCAAAAACAGTAGTATAACTATTATCGGAGGCTAATTACAGTTAATACTGTCGAAGAGACTCCACTTTACTAAACAGTAACACACGATAGTCGCCGGGTATTTGAGTTTGAGTTAAGAGAACTTTAAGACATATTTAGTAATTGTAGCACAAATGATAAAAGTAGACATTTGTTTGCAGACTTAATATTGTTTTATTTTTGAGTTACATTTTTATATATATTTGAGTGCACGATTTAAAATATAGAGATGTGAATCGTTTGAGAACACAATCGTAAGAGAGAGTTGTGGCGCTAAGCAATGAGTATATAACTGGTATAGAATATTCTGTAACGCGAGTCCAGAATTTCATCAGAATTTTCGTATTCTGTAACGTTAGCGTACATTGCATCAGAATTAGGCTTCGCTGCAATGCAATTCTACTCAAAGCTTGCATCAGAATGTGAATAACTAACATTTATAAGTTATTATATTTTGTTTTAGAAAAAACACATTAAGGTGTGACAACACGCATCTTGGATTATTTTATATAGTAATAGTTCTATATGTAAGGTTTAATTATCAATATAGAAAGGGGGTTCTAAAAGTCATGCGCGGGGGTCAAAATCGAGTTTTCCCCAAATTATGTATCTAAACACGTATGTATGTATTATGTCTGGGTTTTATATTTAATCTCTTTTGGAATACGTTCATGCTACCATATAAATAAAATATTTTGAAATTAATATCAGTAGATTCAAACTGTAAATTCACTTATTTAAATACATAAAATATTCCAGGGTTTATTTTATTCAACTTACTGACGAATGTAATGCAAAAAGCTATATAATTTTATTATTTTACATTATTTTTACAAATTTATTATTAAATTAAACTAACTACAGATAACTAACTAACTGTAGATAGATTATTGGAATACGTATTAATTATTTCAAATATAATGCTTAACAGAGAGATAACTGTGCATGATGGGAAAAAGTAAAACACTTCGTAAACATCACCAAGTATAATTTGCAAAAACACATTGTCAGTAGTTCTCTTATGGCCTAGTAAATCACCAAGCTGATGTTCTTTGTCCAATTTAAAAATCATGTCACGCGACCATTTTTCATATAATCCATTGGCATGCATAATCGACATACTACAAAAATAAACACAGTTTAACAACGTACAAAATATTATATTATTTAAAAACATATACTATAGCTTACTATTTGTTAAAAAATTTTAACAAGTTCACTTTAAATGGCGATGCAACACTAAAATATGGTTGAATTTCGCGGCCATATTTGGATACATGGAGTTTATCTAAAAAACTGTTATCACTCTCATTTACCAAGCTACTAAAATAAAATAAATCCCCAAATAATTTTTCCTTGTTACGAACGTATGCAGCTTGCCCTGATGATAATTTTGAAATTATTCCCATTAGATACTCTCTATTTAAATACTCTTGGTAACTGAAACTCGTGAGCCGTTTATGTAGGTTATGCCCCGTTTTAATATCAGTGTCATAAATGAATTTATATATTGAATTACCGGATGGGGCAATAATTTCAGCAGGTTCAATTTTATACATGTCTACCCACGAATCGATAACTATATTTGCTGGGACATTTACAGTGTAATCTAATATATAGTTAGTGTAGTTTAAGAATAATAAATACGAATATACTAAAAAGGTTATGAGTACTTGACTTGAACTAGATTGTTTGCATAAATTAAATGAACTTGCTAATGAGCCGGTAAATTGAACCCGAACCAAGTTGAAAATTATGTTGTTAAAATTTGGAAACTCATATCGTAAAACAAACATTACGGATAAAAAAGTGATCAAGATCAGCAACTTAAAAACAATATCAAATCCTTCATTAAAGAACGAAAATATAGATTTTGTTCCTGGGTACTTTCTATATGCAATGTGACCAAGTTCCATGTAATTTATGACCATGGTATTCGTGTAATTAATATTCCTTAGATTACTTTCGCGAAATGTACTCTGAAACGCTGTTGCACTAAATGCACCTAGTATAAAATCGGGTGTATTACCATAAAGGTTTTCCAAGGAATAATTTGGATTTATCAACTGGATACTTTAGGAAAATAAATTATTAAGATATATGCAATTTTAATGAGCTTGCAAAATATTACCTATCATAATTACTGTGTTTAGCAAATAGATAAAGTAGATTCATTAATATACCACAAATTTTAAAACACATAATATTATTAGTTTTGAATTTATAATAATATAAAAATGGTCTAGCTGTAATTGGCATAAATGAAAACGCATTTGTTTGATTATCTTGATTTAACAGGTATGTTATTTTTAAAATTAAATTATTATTATCACAAAAATTAAAACACATTTTATTGCTCGTTTATTACGTTTATTACATTAATACATTATTTTTAATTTTTTTTTAACATATTGAACATTCAAATGCAATAACACAATAATTATTATTTTTACAAATTGATTTTTTCAAAGTGTTTTTAATATTAAAGTAGTAATATAAAAGAATTGTTATTAATATTAAATTTTCACCTTTTATAAATATTTTTATGTATACATTATATAATTAACTTTATTAGATAAATGATAATAAAATTTGAAAATTAATTTACACAAATATCAGCAATGTATTGTACGCAAATATGTTATTTGAAAAATATTTTATATGTATTTTATTTTATTCTTATATTGAAAGGATTCTTAAAAGATAAATGATAATAAAATTTGAAAATTAATTTACACAAATATCAGCAATGTATTGTACGCAAATATGTTATTTGAAAAATATTTTATATGTATTTTATTTTATTCTTATATTGAAAGGATTCTTAATAAAATATTTCGTTATTTAATTTTAATTACTATATATATATATATATATTAACATAATATAGTTAACAAGGATTGCATGGCAATGCTATAGAAACCCACATTTACAGTTAAGCTAATATAGAATTAATTATATTTTCATAAATTATAGATACTTATCATTAGTCAATAAAATCTATAAAATTATGTTCTATCACAATTAAAATTGTATTTTTCATTAGCGTTGTAAAGTTAAACAATGTTAGAAGATAGGGAAGAGTAGGAAAGGGAATTGCATGATTGGGGAGGGCTTGAAGGAGTTGCAAGATAGGGAGGGCAGGAAAGGAGTGTTCAAGATAGGGGAGGATCTAAAAGGAGAACGAAAGATAGGTGGGCCTAAAAGGAAAGTGCAAGATAGGGGAGGGCTTGTAAGGAGGGTGCAAGGTAGGGGAAGTAGTGATTTGATAACCCACTCTTTTACTACGTAAATGTGGGTAAAAAGTTCATTATTTGTTTACTCGATATTTGAACGCTATTCTGCTATAAGCATCTATGTCTGAAGCAGGCTATTAGTTTGAGAGTCTGAAACGACCGTTGGAACTTAAACTTAAAAATCTCACACACACAAAATTTTGAGCATAAAAACTGGTATGACTATAAAATTCAAAAATTCAAAAATTCAATTTATGAGTAGTGGTCAGTAAGGAATATTTTATGTATTTAAATAAGTGAATTTACAGTTTGAATCTACTGATATTAATTTCAAAATATTTTATTTATATGGTAGCATGAACGTATTCCAAAAGAGATTAAATATAAAACCCAGACATACCCAGTCCCATTTGTCATTCATACAATCTTTTTAATTAATTTATAAACTACATTATTAATTACATTATTGTAATTTTCAATTAATTATTGACAAATTACTCAATAAATAAAATTTTTTGATAAATAAATAAAATAAATAAATAAATTTTAATAAAATTTCAGTAGTACTGAAATAATATTAAAATCTAAACTTATAAAAAAAAATATAAATTGTATATTATGGTGTATATTAAAAATATAATTAGTAAAATTTACTAATAATTTAATATTGTATATTTTAGAAATTAATTTAATAAATTATAATGTAACAAAATTCCTGGGTAGCGTTGCCAAACCTCCTCCACTCTGGAGGATTCTCCTCCAATCGGCCCGAAGGGGAACAGTCCTCCACAAGAATTTACTTAAATTATTTAAAACTTTATTTGTAATCCTAGATATAATGCTTACTTATAACACATTATTATTTTCCAAAGATTATAAATTTATTGAGTGCAAATATATACAGTATCTTTAATAGATAAGAGTAATTTCATAAAAATCAATAATAAACTTTATTAATTACTTATTGATATCAAATTGACTAAAATTCTACCAGTAAAGGTTTTATTCATTTAAATACTCTTATAACTTAAAATAACATTAAGTTTATTATGTATATCGAAAAGTTCATTTGCGGATATTTATAGCATTTACCATTAAAATGTACCATTAATCTCGCCACTTATATTGACACTTTTTATGACAATGTGTACTGTATTTAATATTTCTTATTATATAATTTTGTGAACCACATGCTCATTATTAGATATACCTCCTTTAATCATATGTACTAAAATGAGAGATATGATTGTGACCTAGAAGGTATTATATAGGTTAAAATTATTGAGTTTATTATCTGAAAGGATTTCCATGTGGAAAATAATTCAATATCATTGCTCTTAAAGGGAATCATTTTTCTATAAATATTGAGAGCAAACAAGAATATATTTATTATTAAAAAATTAGTTTTTAAATAACTAACAATTAATATACTTATGATGTATATCCGGGCGATTATTATATGCATTGCTATACAGACTGTGCTCTGTTTTAACGACGGAAAACGTACGGCAAATACCGGCGCTTCCGGTGCCCGCTATGGCACCGTTCGGACCAATGAAATAAGTGATGCGGTAATTTGTATTACGATTATATTTATTGCCATACTTTTAAGGATTTGATTTTAAAACCCCCTTACAGTTATTACATTAATTCATAAACTATGAAATTATATTAATTTATTAGTAATTTTTATTAACTATACATTATTATCAATTTAACAATAATATACAATTAATAATTTTATTTATTTAATTACATTATTATTCTTAGTTCAACTTTTTTATTACAAATTTACTATCAAAATTTGACCTTACTAATTTTGATAAGTAATAATCTCATAAAATTAAAATGCAATTTATGAAAAATTTATAAATTGTATATTATAGTGTATATACCGAGATAATACAGCTAATCAAACTACTAATATTTCAATATAATTGCATAATTTAGAAATTAATTTAACAAATTGTAATATATATGAATCCGAAACTTATCTATGTTAAATTGTATTACGAAACATTATTGCATGCATTTAGTACAATGTTATATTATTGTTAAATAACTATTTTCAAATATACAATACATATGCTAATTATTCTCAACAACCACTTACCTTGCTCACAGGGCGCACACATATTATACCGAATCAACGAAGCACGAAAGGCCACCCCCGACAATATTTATTCCAATAACTTGACTAGGACAGAGGTAGAGGAAGGCATCAAGAAAGTGGTCGCTATATTCAATGAGGTGACCGCCAATTTCGAGTCCCAGGGATGCCTGTCCCGCAGCGAGGAGAAAATGAGAGATTGGGTATACAACTGCTATTACGTGATCGTAGATAGAATCATCAGCGGAGGTGTGAACCAGGTGATGGTGGGCGAGGGCGCCTACATATGGACAGAACCATCGGTTAACCGCGTACCAGTGCCCGGGTATCAGTTCCAGCTAGGTCCATTGTTTATCCGTGTTACTAAAGCGTAATAATATTTAACCATGCTTATATTAGCAGCTTGTTTTTATTGAGTTGCGTTCATGTTATTAAGGTTAATTATGAAACATTAAAATATTAATAAAAATTTTGGCATTATTTGATTTATTTCTAATTAATATATTAAAATATTTGTAACGGAGATTAGTGAATAGCCCAAATATTCATTGAAAACATTTTGTACAAAACTCCTAATAATTTTTAATGCATAATTACAGTTGTAACTTATTTATAAAGTTAATAGTAGACCAATAGTTCGGTAGTCCAATAAACTAATAATATAGTTTAAAAATAAATTAGCATAACTTATTATAATTACATTTCAGATTACAGTTTAGTAAAAATATTTCGACGACTTAACTTATGAAGTGCCGTCCATAGAGATAATGTTATTTTATGTATAAAATCAATATGTCAATATGTTTATAACTGGATTTACGGAACTATCTCATGATATTCGGAACACACATAACTACTTTGGTTGTTTGAACATAACCAGCTTGTCAAATTTAAAATATTTATCTATATCATTAAAATAATTAAAGTACTGTATTTAAAAATAAAATGTTTAAATTTCGTAGACTTTTAAGTTAAACATAACTACTTTGGTTGTTTGAACATAACCAGCTTGTCAAATTTAAAATATTTATCTACATCATTAAAATAATTAAAGTACTGTATTTAAAAATAAAATGTTTAAATTTCGTAGACTTTTAAGTTATAAAACATAAGCTGTAACAAAAATTTATTTGACAAATATAATATGCTTTTGCAATTGATTAAATTATAAATGGGGATAGTAATGCCAAACTTTTTTTTATTTATATTTTTATTACGATTATAATTTTTAAATTAAATAATTTTAGGATACTTGTAAATATGCTACATAAAAAGTTTTATATTTTTACAAAATATTCCGTATGGGAATAGAAATTATTACTTTCAAATTAGTTATTTTGTGATTTTAAAATAGTAAATAAATTTAATTAACTTTTTACAAACAANTAAATATGCTACATAAAAAGTTTTATATTTTTACAAAATATTCCGTATGGGAATAGAAATTATTACTTTCAAATTAGTTATTTTGTGATTTTAAAATAGTAAATAAATTTAATTAACTTTTTACAAACAAATTAATAATTATTTCAACTAACAAACAAATTACGGAAATTACTGAACACGCTGGGAAATAGTAAAAAACTTCATAAACATAAGCTAGCTTAATTTGTTTAAACTGATTTCCATATTGTCTTTTATCTAGTAAACTATCATGCTGATGATCTTTGTCCAATTTAATAATCATATCGATTGACCACTTTCTATATAATCCATTAGCGTGAATTAGCAGCATACTGTCAAAATAAATATATATTAGCCTTGTTAATCAATTATAATTAATAATAAATTTCTTACAATTATCAAAACTTTTTAATAAATCACTTTTTAATGGCGACGTAAGTATAAAATATGGATGACTTTTACCGCCATATTTGGATACATGAAGGTTATCCAGGAAATGATTACCAGTATCATTTATCATACTATTAAAGTAAAACAAATCGCCAAGCAATGTATCGCGGTTACGAACATAGGCCATTTTGCCTGATGCTAGTTTTCTTATTATGTCCAATTGAAACTCTTGATTTAAATATTCGTGGTATAAAAAGGAGACTATCCGGGTCCCAAAACTTTTTCCCATACTTGTATCACTTTCGTATGTAAATTTAGGTATCCCATCGCCATATAGTGTATATATTTGAACATGCTCATTGTTGTATAAGTCATTCCATGAATCGATAACAATATTAAGTGGAGAATTTACTGTATAATATAATATATAATTACGATAATTGATGTTAAATAAGAAAGAATATAATATAAATGTTACTAGTACATGTAGTGAACTCGGACATTTACACATAGCAAATACCCTCGTTAATGTTCCAGTAGATAGAATTTGTAACAAATTTAAAAGTATATTCCCAAAACTTGGAAACTCGTAACGTAATATGAGTGCAACGGATACGAAACTCACCATGCTTAATAGCTTCAAAGTAGTATCAAGGCTTTCAGAAGAGAATGAAAATATAGTTTTTGTGCCTGGATACTTTCGACTTGCTATGTAGCTAATATCCTCGTAATCAATGACCATGGTGTTTGAGAAATTTATTAGGTGAAACAGAAAGTCCGTGGAATTTTTATCTTA
>CAJPVJ010001954.1:0-12238 GCA_905397405.1 Oppiella nova
AGTATTGTTTGATTAGATTTTGCACTCTCTCTGTATTCATGGGGTGCGGCTCTATTCACCTATAACCCAATTCACCTTACTCTTAAATAACTTAATGACCAGTAGGTAAATATACCAGATGACCAGTAGGTAAATATACCAGATGACCAGTGTAAAATGTTCCCCTTGGCCTAACCTAACCTTCCCTATCCTTACAATGGTCAAAGTCTATTGGTCATTAAGTTATTTAAGTTTAGGTCATTTGGTTTCTAGGTCAATTTGGCAGTTCCCGTATTAATGAGCTTTTGTCGTATGATTTCCTTAGTTAATGAGTATTTGTATCCCATTTTCTTAATTAGTTTATAAAATGTGTCTATTTTACACGTTTTGAATGAAAGCTCACATTCAAGTTCAGTTTGCTTCACATATTTATAGACGTCATTAATGAAGACACATTGATTTTGTTTAAACAAATCCAATATAATTTGGTCAATAACTTCAAAATCATTGTCATTTAAAGTACATTTAACTGAAATGCCTTTCTTTCGGCCCCTCTTTTGGCAGGTATTGCACCGTATTTTAAAATTTTCCAAAAACTTCTCTCTTTTACTTCATAAGTGTCGCAAATATCATCAATAATGTCCCGTAACTTCATTTTCAATATTTTCGCTTTAAGTCTTGCATATCGGTTTAAAACACATCCTTTGACTCTAACACTAACACTAATCTCTTCCGGAGATTTAGTAACGTTTTGATTGTTATTTTCACTCATTTTTGTCGTTTAAATCATAGTTTTATAAGTTTCAAAACATTGTTTTTATTTTACATTCATTATCACATCATTTATGACTACTATCACTGAATTTCACATTACATCATTTGTACTACAGTACGAAAGTTTAGTAGTTTTTTAGATTACAAGTTATAATATAGATTACATGCTTATTTTAGTATCATATACAGAGTATACTTCATAAGGGCACCTTCTACAAGGGCTATATTCTGTAACAGCAACAGAATTTCAAAGCACCGGCAAGGCACCTATGGGGTATATAATGTTATTGGTTCCCTATAAGGGCTATTTCTTTAAGGGCAAAATTTTTATTAGGGCTATAGGTTTTAGTGTACAAATATTGCATTTATCTCTATTACAACAACAAAACTGTAAAGTATTATGCAATATCTGGCAAACAATGTGTTACTGTATTTGCTAACCATAGAAATGATGCAATGAGTGAAAGCATGGTTTGAAATGTGTTTATTTTGAATACTTTTATAAATAATATCTAATAATCGGTTAATTATCTATAATTGTGTGAACAATGTCTCAAAAATTTAGTGAATTCAATTTCAGTGGAAGACAAATACAAAATAATACAACTCATCGATAAAGGCATGAAATATCAAGAGATATGCAATGAATTTAATAATGCGATAAAACCATACAATGTGTCGAAAATTAAGAAAAGGAGAGCTTTTTATGTCGAAAAGTATGAGACATCGACTTCAGTGAAAGTAGAGATTTTAAAAAGTCAAATACTAAGAAATGGACAAAAAGTTAGTTGAGTTCATACAGACATGCAATTTGAATGGCGTTCCCATAAACACACAATTGCTGACAGAAAAAGGGAAACAAATTGCAAATGACTTAAGTATTATTGGTTTTAAATGTTTACCTGGTTATATCGACAAATTTAAAACTTGTCATTCAGTTATCTTTGAAGTCAGTCATGGAGATGCCAGTGGAGTGCCTACAGAAGTGGTCAATGAATGGATTGACATAAAGTTACCGAAACTTATTGATGGCTATAAACCTGAAGACATCTTCAAAGGCGACGAATTTGGACTGTTTTGGCGTTTACTGCCAAACAAGACATACAAATTGAAAGGATAGACATTCAAGTGCCGGAAGAAGAGTCGGGAAAGGGTTTCAGTATTCATATGCGCTAATATGACAGGAACTGAAAAACTTAAGCCTATAGTCATCGGCAAAGCTCTTGAGCCGAGATGTTTTCGAGGAAAGCCTAAACCTCCTGTTATTTATCGCAATAACATGACTGCATGGATGACTACAACCATTTGGATTGAAATGAAAAACTTAAGCCTATAGTCATCGGCAAAGCTCTTGAGCCGAGATGTTTTCGAGGAAAGCCTAAACCTCCTGTTATTTATCGCAATAACATGACTGCATGGATGACTACAACCATTTGGATTGAAATTCTGAGAAAACTCGAGTTAACGATGAGATTAAATAATAGGAAAATTGTATTAATTGTCGATAATTGTAGTTCACATGTCGTTATTGAACTCAATTACATTAAACTCGTGTTTTTACCACCGAATACCACAAGTGTGTTGCAACCCATGGATATAGGTGTCATTCACTCAATTAAAAGCAAATATCGTGTAAAATTTGCCGGAAAATTACTCGCAATTCTTGAGGTAAAACCAACAGTTTGTACGAGACTTTGAATTATATAAAGCGATAGTTATTCTAAAGCAGTGCTGGAATGAGGTAACAGTGGAAACAATAACCAATTGTTTTAGAAAAAGCGGTTTCAATAAGAGTTCAGATGTAAGTGAAATATGCGAAGAGGTTATTGTTTTTGAATAATCGGATCAATTGAATACTCAATTAGATGGAGGAGACATGACTTTCGAAGACTTTGTAAATGCAGACAATTGTGTGACAACTTGTGAACCAATTCCTGAGACCAACATTGAATCGACTCAAACATCAAATGATATTCAAAGCGATTCTGATATTGAATGCATTGATAGTGGAGAGACAGACGAAGAACCGATTAAATGATTGAAGCAATTAACGCATTGACAATACTTCGCAAATATATGGATCAGACAAGTGATGGCAACGATTCATGTCATGATTTAATCGATAAAATTGAGACCAATATCTATAATAAGCCGCGAAAAACATCTCAATCTTTAATTACTAATTATTTTAACAAAATCTAACTTATGTGATATGTTTGCTTAAATATTGAATACAGAATACAAACTTCATAATTAATATTTTTTTGTCACTTTTCTATACCGGCAAAATTCTATAAGGGCTACTGATTCTCAAATCACCATTGACTTGCCCGTAGAGAGTATACTCTAGTATCACATGAGGAGTCAATTGAAAACACGTTTTTCATATCAATGCTATACATTGCAATACATTGAAAAGAGTGCAAAATTTGGCTGACTTTTAGTGCATGCGCTCTAGTGTTCAAAAGTAGTGCACGTTTTGATTCGTATGATAATAACAATGCTGATTATGTGTATTAATTTGATAATGGTTGTAGCGGTGGCGCTATTCTGATTGAAATGTACTAGGATTACAATATTTTATTTATTAATCATAATTGTAACTATTTTAATTAATAAGAATTTTTTGAAAATATTCAGGCATCATTTTGTTACGGGACTCACCCAAAAGGCCTAAACTTGAATGATTAACTGACCATGGTCATTTGGATTAATTTAGGTTAGGATAGGTTAGGATAGGTTAGGATAGGTTAGGATAGGTTAGGTTAGGTCAAGACACGTCTATTCCACAGTTTAATTAAAATGATGTCCATGGTCAGTTAGGTATTTGAGTTTAGGCCTTTTGGGTATTAGGCCTTTTGGTGTATAACCTTGTTACATTTTGGTGCAGATGTTATTAATAATTTGATGAACACTTATTTATACCTTGAATTGAGTGAAACAATTGGCTGTGATATTGATGCACAAGATTTTCTCTATTTATCCGAACCTTTATATCGGTATACTTTTTCTCAATATTATAAAATATAACTAAAATTAATGAAAATAACAAACCAAGGTAAAATGTTTTATTTATAATTATGATAAATAACTATTAAACTGGTATATGATTTTTGTAAATAACAAAATGTTTTATTTATAATTATGATAAATAACTATTAAACTGGTATGATTTTTGTAAATAACAAATAGTTAATAAATATATTAATTTGGCAAGCTAAATTATAATAAATATTTGAATTATAGTACATTATAGTACAATAATCGGACAATCAATCGATAAGTCAATATTGACCGTATGGGCACCTGGATTCAAATATAGTTAGAGTTTAGCATTTAAAACACAACAAAATGCATAAAAATTTTAAGTAATTTCATAATTATTTTACAAATTCGAGGAATTCAATTAAAATCCGTATTTGAACTTGCTAGAAAAGTGTCGACTAATGGCAGGGAAAAACAAAAAGTAATTTACGATATTTCAAATTTCAATAAATATTAAATCATTTTATTTCAATTTTAATACTTTTTCCGATAATATTAGAAAACATTAATATTTTGTATAAAATTTAAAAAAGAATTTTTTATTACCGGTAATTTATTAAATTAAATTAAAATCTTTAGAATTAAGTTAAAATTAACACAATAAATGACCACGGACATAATTATTAATTAATAATATTCTAATTATTATAAATATCTAGTTTTTTACATATTATTAAAATATTACTTTTTGTGAACATAAGTTACTAACAAGTTGCAAGTTTTATTTAATAACGTCTTTAAATATACAACTAATACAACCAAGAACAACTTATTTTAACTATAAATAAAAATTGAATAAAAAATTTTAAGTAATTTCATAATTATTTTACAAATTCGAGGAATTCAATTAAAATCCGTATTTGAACTTGCTAGAAAAGTGTCGACTAATGGCAGGGAAAAACAAAAAGTAATTTACGATATTTCAAAGATTATGTCGGTGTCTAGATATGATAATTTTTAAACGAGATTTCATTGTTACCATTAAAATATATGATGTTTATTATAAACAAATTATTAAAAATTATTGTTCTAACTGTAGAGATTAATGCGCTAGGCTGTTTTGTATACTTTAATTTCAATATTAAATATCAGGAAAACTAAAAATGATATCTAAATTCTGTTTTCACTAAATTATATATACAAATAAGCTTGATGAATTTTGCTCGTAAATGTTTTTATAAACAATTAATATTAAGCGGGAAATGACGTTTATATTTTACAAACTATAATTCAATGGTATTACCCTGAAAAACTCAAGGGTATGAAAAGTTATTTTATTAGCTAATTTTGCTCGTAAATGTTTTTATAAACAATTAATATTAAGCGGGAAATGACGTTTATATTTTAAAAACTATAATTCAATGGTATTACCCTGAAAAACTCAAGGGTATGAAAAGTTATTTTATTAGCTCTAGTAATCTAGTTTGAATTTGTGAAGAGATACTCTTGAGTTTTTTGGGGTAATAAGGTGATTTTTGCAATAATAAAAATTATGACATGCACAATTTTTCATAACTTGAATTTATACCCTAGATCGATTCATCTTTGAAAAATAATTAAATGATGGTTGAACCCATAAATTACGTTATGACACAATGTCGTTATTTATGGATGAAAATAATTTTAGATTACAGTATTTTTAATGCTGATACTAAAAATCACATTTTAAAATTTTTCTGACAATAAATAACGAAATTATGGCATGACGTAATTGATGAATTTTGAAAATTGACATTTTATTTTTCGACGGGGAATTGATTTAGTGGGTTAATACAAAGTTGAAAAAATAGCTGAAAAGTTAGTCTGCAAATATACGATAAACTGTAAGAAATTGTTGCATTTTTAAACGTAAATAACTTTTTAACTATTGAAGTTACAAAAATAATTTTTGTATATTTAACTATAATTCAATGGTATTACCCTGAAAAACTCAAGGGTATGAAAAGTTATTTTATTAGCTCTAGTAATCTAGTTTGAATTTGTGAAGAGATACTCTTGAGTTTTTTGGGGTAATAAGGTGATTTTTGCAATAATAAAAATTATGACATGCACAATTTTTCAGAACTTGAACTTATACCCTAGATCGATGCCCCTTTGAAAAATAATTTTTTGAAAATAAAATCCATAAATTACGTTTTTAACAAGTACGTTATTTATGGATGAAAATAATTTTAAATTACATTATATTCAGAGCTGATTCTAAAAATCGCATTCTAAAATTTTTCTGACCATAAATAAGGAAGTTATGGCATGACGGAATTGATGAATTCTGAAAATTAACATTTTATCTTTCGACGGGGAATTGATTTAGTGGGTTAGTACAAAGTTGAAAAAATAGCTGAAAAATTAGTCTGGAAATATACGATAAACTGTAAGAAATTGTTGCATTTTTTAACATGAATAACTTTTTAACTATTGAAGTTACAAAAATAATTTTTGCATATTTATTTATCATTTAATAAGCTTATTTAATGATGTAAATTACGAGAAATTATATTAACATTTTGTAAACTATGGACATAATCTTTCAATAAATATTAAATCATTTTATTTCAATTTTAATACTTTTTCCGATAATATTAGAAAACATTAATATTTTGTATAAAATTTAAAAAAGAATTTTTTATTACAGGTAATTTATTAAATTAAATTAAAATCTTTAGAATTAAGTTAAAATTAACACAATAAATGACCACGGACATAATTATTAATTAATAATATTCTAATTATTATAAATATCTAGTTATTTACATATGATTAAAATATTACTTTTTGTGAACATAAGTTACTAACAAGTTGCAAGTTTTATTTAATAACGTCTTTAAATATACAACTAATACAACCAAGAACAACTTATTTTAACTATAAATAAAAATTGAATAAAATTAAAATATTACTTTTTGTGAACATAAGTTACTAACAAGTTGCAAGTTTTATTTAATAACGTCTTTAAATATACAACTAATACAACCAAGAACAACTTATTTTAACTATAAATAAAAATTGAATAAATCATATGAATTAAATGGGAATAATAGCAGTTTTGGTAAACTTGATCAATTTAATATTCATTTATTATAAGCTTCAACTAATTATATCATATATACTGTACAATTAGGCAGAGGACAGGGAGGTGAAGGCGGACAGGGAGGTGAAGGCGAACAGGTAGCCTTTAAGTAGCCTTTAACGACAGGCCATCGATGAGGCGTTTAATGAACTCTCGTTTATCGGAACCGGAAACACATTACCCGACACTCCGGAGACTATTGCCAGCTATTGTCAGTACAAATCCAGTAATGCTTCCCAAGAGTAAATGACCAATGTAACTATTATGTAACTTATATTTCTAAATTCATTTAACGGACAGTATTATACTTTAAATAGTTTTATGTTTACAGTTTGAGCAGTTATTCCATTGAATATAATGAACTAGTACATCTTAAACGAATGGTTATCTAATACAATGAATAATATGATACAAAAAACAAATAAAATATTCTATACTTTATAGACATGAAGGTATAGACAGATAAATGGGTGGCCGGGCTAAGACCGGGGCTCATTGCCGTATAAAAGCTAATTATAATTGATTATACAAATGATTAATAGAATATAACTAAGAACTGAATGATTTTGTCTTTTTTAAGTCTATTAAGTCGTGGACGTACTTATGAATGTAGCAAGGTATATTTAAAATTGTTAGTCATTTTTATTACTAATCTCTTGTAAAATAAGTTTTGATGAAAATATATTCATCGAGTAATTTGAAAAATTAAAAAAATTAAATGAATATATTTAAAGCATGCATACAAAATGCACTTTATTAATACAAATATAACTCAAATTAAAAATAAATTTATTTGGTATTTATTTACAAAGTGATAATTTTGTGTTAAATTAAAAATGGGTAAAAAATTAACTGAAATATTGCAAAACAATGCAATCTTACGAACGACTATTAGAGGAATATATTGTTTGTGTTGTTGTCTACTGTTTAAACCAAAACATGTTTATAATATACGAAATCATTTAAATTGTAATAAACATCAAAACAATGAAAAATTATATAATGAAACAAATGATGAAAATTATGTAATAAGTGAAAAATCTAACTTTAATTACGATTTGTGCAAAATGTTAGTGGAGTCAGGAATACCATTGGATGTGGTTAATAAGCAAACTTTTATTAATTTTTTTGCTAAACATTTTGGCAAAAATTTGCCTTGTGCTAATACATTAAAACTAATTTATCTGAATAAAGTGTATAATGATAAATATGAAATAATAAGAAATAAAATACATAATAAAAATCTGTATTTTATTATTGATGAAACACGAGATTTTCATTGGTAAATTTTAAATTATTATTAACCTTGTATAAATATATTTAAATTTGTTTTAATTAATTCTAAATATTAAAGCTACTTTAATATAGAAAGTTAGACAAAATAACTATCCAGTCCCTATTTCTCTACTAATTTATTTCTAGGTTAGATATATTTTATTTTAAAAATATTTAATTTTAAATTTATTAATTTTTTTAAAAATTAGCAGGTCTATTATGAACTTTATGGTCGGTATTTTGGATGGAAATTTAACAAAGTCAATAATATACTATAGTACTGAATTATTAACCCCGGCTAATAATGTAAATGTTGCGGAACAATTCAAGAAATCGCTAAGTTATTTATATAATGGTGATATCCAATATAACAATATAAATGTTATAATTAGTGATTCCGCTAAATATATGATTAAATTTTGCAATAATTTAAAGAATTCTCAAGAATTTAATATTTTGCACATCAAATGTATGGCTCATATATTACATAGAGTTTGTGAAAAAATCAGAAAAATTAATGATAGGACTGATAGATATTTAACTGATTTTAATAAATTATTAGTTTCATTTAATTATAGAAATAATTATAAATTAATTACAAAACTATCTATGCCCCCCAAAATTATTAGAACTAGGTGGGGCAGTTTCATAAGTAGCTCATTATTTCATTATAAAAATTTTGATATTATTAAGGAATTTATAAATTGTAGATTTAAAAATAACTAAACTTTTAACAAGACTTCGTATTACTATTAAACATAAATCATTTAGGAAAGAATTAATATTTATTAATAAATATGCTTGTTTATCAGATCATATTAAATATTTAGAAAATCCTAAATTAACTATTTTAGAGGCCTGTAATATTATTGAAAAAACCAAATTAATATTAAAACCAAATAATGAATTATATAATAAATTAAATGATTTATTAGATAAAAATTCTGATTTAAATAAGTTGATTGATTTAGTTAATCATAACAATAATTATAAATACTGTCCAATTGTCTCGGTTGACTGTGAAAGGTCATTTGGCATTCAAAATAGATTGCTAAAAATTATACCAAATATAACTGTTGATAATTTAACAAAATTAATGGTTATTCAATTAAATACTGATGTAAATTAATATATTGTGTAAAATCCCTATATTTGTATAAATCAGTTTCAATAAATGTTTACTAAAACTTAATTTGAATCATATTTAATCTGTATTTTTTCAAATTAATCGATGAATATATTTTTATCAAACATTATTTTACAGGAGATTAGTAATAAAAATGACTAACAATTTTAAATATACCTTGCTACATTCATAAGTACATCCACGACTTAATAGACTTAAAAAAGACAAAATCATTCAGTTCTTAAATATAACTATAAATATAAGTTTATAATATAGAAAAGGATTAATCAATGAATAAAAATGAATGACTTGTGAAATAATTTTTAATTGAAAGCAGAGTTTTCTCATTGAAACTAATCAAAGTTTTCAAACTTAGCTTGCATCGATTATTCATTGATTGATCTATTTGTATATTATAAACTCATATAGTGATATTCATGTTAAACAATTAAATATTTTAAAAATGAAATAGTTTGAAAATTTATAGGTTATACAATATTTAATAATATACGATAAACGTAAAATGTTATTTTAAATTGAACAAAATACCGGTGTTATAATTTATGATAACAATATGAAATTCAAACTATTTACTAAAATTTTTTAATAACTATTGTCTAGATTAATATAATATATTATAAAATAATTTTACAAATTTGAGTAAAATCTGTAATATAAACAAGTACAACTACGTTTCGGTGGTTGTTCATAACCCAATAAAAGAGCATCAATGTGGTTTAATGTGGAAGATTAATATAATATATATAAAATAATTTTACAAATTTGATTAAAATCTGTAATATAAACAAGTACAACTACGTTTCGGTGGTTGTTCATAACCCAATAAAACAGCATCAATGTGGTTTAATGTGGGCAACACATATTGTAATTAGTTGACAAAATATATTATTTTGATTTTTAAGATTAGTTAATGTTTTCTAAATTGACATCATTTGTCACAATATACCTACAAATAGACCATTCATTATATTTTAGGTTATTAAGGGCTGTAAGTCCAGAACATAATTTAAAAACTCTTTTGTAATTTAGATTAACACAAACGTTAACTTAATAGCCAAACAAATAGTACACTATACAGCAACTTAATCGTAAACCTGACAAAATAAATTATATAAGAAATATATTATACCTTTGATTTGAGTTCATTTTCTTTATGTATGCGTTTAGCTGGCGGTTCATCATCAGCACACATCACCACATCGTTTACATGAGTATTTGACTCAATAGTTTCAATGACTGATACTCTTGTACAATTTAATTTGATTGTTGATAGGAAGTCATAGAAAAATGTGTTACTATGGCTCTTAAGGGTATTTAATATTTCATCGAAATGAACACTATTTATAACAACGTGTCTATCAATAGACCATTCGTTGTATTTCTCCAACACTTGCCTACATTCGGGTCTTTTTCGCCACTTTTGTGTATACATTGACTCGAATATAGTTTGCAACTCAACTACCAGTGAATTTAACACCGGATTCGCAGTTGAATAAAGAGGTGTACTGGATAAAATTAATCATCACAATAAACAGTGAATAAAATATATTTTAAAATGTAACATACTCATCCAAATCAATTTCATTTAATTTCACGTCAAACAATTCACCGCCAATTAGTGCCAAACTATAAATATCCGATTTATGTCCGTATTTCTCCCCCTGAGATACTTCTGGTGCCATATATTTTATATCTCCCACTTCTGACGTATGTTTTTGTGTAGTCCTGTCGTGAATGCGTTTGTCGTGAACTGTAGCCAAACCAAAGTCACATAATTTTATAAATCTCCCGTTCATTGCAGAATTTGTGATCAAAATATTTTCTGGTTTGAGGTCTCTGTGAATGATCTGTGGATCCAATTCATGCAAATACTGAACACTTTCTAAGATCTGACGGAATATTTCACACGAAATGAAATACTCGACACAATCCATGGGATGTTCTAATTGTCGACCAAATATTTGTGGTTTGATTTTAATAACATTGCGAAGATTTTGTGAGCATAACTCCATTTGAATATAAATACAGTTCCCTTCACGCCATGAGCTGTAATACTGGACAACATATTGCGATTGAACTCCCAATAAGTTATTTGACTCTTTAGTTGCATTATATATTTCGCGTTCATTTAAATCTAATGAAATAAACTAAATGATAAATGGAAATTTGAGTAAACAATTTAATATTTCATACCATTAAGTTTTTGTATTTTAATAGCGTATATTTTGTGGTCATTTATATTTGTAACTTGATGCACTGTCCCGTAGCCCCCAGTCCCTATTTGTGACTCTTGAGTAAATATTTTGTTATAATTTCCAACTTGGTCTACTATATTGTATTTGATACTGTAATGTAAAAGTTGGGTCTCATAAAATGAATAGAAAAATGTACATGGATGTGTTTTAAGTGAATTTATAATTGATTGGAATTTTGAATTATTTGCCAAAATATATGCGTCAACAGACAAACCGTCAAATTTGTCTAAAATCTCTTTACATTCCGGCCTTTTGTCCAATTCTTGTGTAATCATTGAATCGAAAACTATTTTCAGTTTTAATATCTTATTGTTTAACACTTCAAGCGGTGATTCAATTGAACTATAGTTTAAGTAGATTAAGAAAATTAATGTTTTAATTTATACTGGTAATCAATTTAATGACAAAATATTATAAATATTATAATATCCTAGTTGGAAACATCATGGCATATAAAAAGAATTGAGTGCTTATGATTGCCATTAAGGGTTAGTAACATAATTAACATTTTTAATTGACTAAACTTGGCTCAAAGAAATTAGCTTGTTGAATTAACTTTCATTCTCATTTTCTCATTACAATAACATTAGATTTAATAGTATATAATTAATGTTAGAATTTTGTGTTAATAAATAGGTAATAATATCTGATATGGCATGTTTAGCTTTTCAAATAAGCTGACATTGGTATTATGCA
>CAJPVJ010001955.1:0-14462 GCA_905397405.1 Oppiella nova
TGGCAAAAACTTCACAATTTTACTCATTTCGTGATTGTATTCAATACTCAACGCCTTTAATGCCGACATTTGCCACAAACTAGCCATCAGTATATCAATGACTTTCTCATTACAGTTATAGGCAATACTGTCGAAGCTCTGAGTTGTCAATCTCTCTGTTGTGTATCGCTCTATGGTGTGAACTAATTCTTATTTTTTGGCGGTTTCCCTATACCTGTAATGTTAAAAACATTCTCTGTTGTCAACTTCTATGGTGTGTATATCTCTATGCTGTGGACACATTTAGCAATATTTTGTGTTATTTTCCGCTCTGAGTTGTGTAAAATGTCACATAATAATACTAAAATGGTAAATTATATTTAATTTTTTAAAGAACATAAGCGCCAATATATAAATTATTACCTACTATTATTATAAAGTGAATCTAATATTGAAATCAAAATTATCTCACAAAATAAAGAGATTAGTCAATTATTGTATAATGAATCCTTAGATGGCTACCTGTATTTGATGAATGAATATTATATTATAAATTATTATGTGCTACTAATTAGTATCTTAATCAATTATCGATTACTATTAATGAGAAATTGTATTGTATATAAGGTTTTTATTAATTATATCGAAGTAATTTGGTGAAAATTTTCTACTAATTCGATTTAACAAGTTTAATTATTTACTAAAAAATCTAGATAAAATTGATAAAATTAGCATAAATTTCACAGATAATATGAATGAGATAATATACTAGAATTCTTGATTAATTGAAACATAATATCCAATATTCAAACCCCGATTGCCAGTTATTGGTAAAGTTGGCAACATTCTTTTTTGTTGTTGACATTCCCTGTTGTGAACATTCCCTACTGTGTACAGATTTGGTCTGCATTAGGTCATACACAACTCAGAGCTTCGACAGTAGTTATATCAATAGATTTAATACAATGTGAATAGTTATCGACAAATGCATTCATGCCATCAATAAACTCACGATCAGTTAAACATAAGTAAGGTTTGGCTATTTTACTGAATGAATCAACATTTAAAGCCTGGCTAACTGTACGGGGACACATAATCAAGTCAAGTGTGACATGTAACTTAATTGATTGAAACTTATTAAAACGGATTAAATTGATTGCATTGGTGTATAGCATAGTAAAGCTAATTGTTTTCAATTGTTTGACAAACTTTGCAAACAATGCATCCATTTCTTCGCCATTAATAATACACTTAATGTGAATACTATCGACTCGTTTGCAGTGTTTTATAATCAAATCGATGGCCGTTTTTGTGGGAATTTTTGTGATTTCAATGCAATTAATGTTTTGACACTTTTTGACAATCGTTGCCAAATAGATGTGAATCCACGAGATATCGCATATAAGCGCCGTTTGGGTCTCATATATAACTCGTTGCCACTGTTTGGACAGACATTCATATCTAAATCGCTGACCAAATGATAGGTAACTCAACAACAGTTCACACAAATCGTCGCCAAATCTGTCGAAACTATCTTTACTATAGTTTTGAGACATAATTGTCACGAAAATCACAAATCAATTGAAAAACAAATTTAAAACAAAGTTTTTTGTTGTTAAATATATCGTGAAGTTGTGGACACAAACTCATACCAACTGATAGTCCACACAAACACACAGTATTTATACCCAAAATATGTTAAGCATTTAATTACTTGTATTATAGCTAATATTATACGTTATAAACAAGTCATAAGATTTCAATTTATTTAATAAACAAATTAATTTATGAACCAAATTATACCAAATATTTTGCAAAATATGTTTGAGAATTGAAAAGCTTTTAACGTCTTGTGAAGTGGTTATTGAGTCCAAAAATAAACTGATTATAAGAGGATTACTGGGAAAGGGATACAAAAATAACATTAGTTTAGTGTACAGTACAGGTGTTCATAACCCGGAGTTCAATGTTCTAAACGCTAAGAGATTATAAACTTTTGGTTTTATATTTATTTATTTATATTTATTAATTACTTAATATACAATAAATCACATTTTAATTTGCAATCAATACAATTTATGGCCACAACTTGAATACAATATTTGTTGAACTTTTATGTTTAAATTGAAACTATTTCTGTCATAAACTCAATGTCTTTGTGAACGAGTATTGGGTGTAAAATACAGTGCAGTATTGGACAGAGATTGGAGGCACAGGTGTGTCTAAGGATAGGAATTCCGGAAATACTATTTAAATCTAACTCACAATTAAAACAATGAAACATTTGAAAGCATTTGTTCTAAAACTCAAAGACAGGACTTTCTGTCCGTTTGTGTCAAAAGTGCGCCAAATATTGCATTACATTGTATTTTGAAGTGTCAAACAGTTATCATTACAATCATTAATAAATACATTTTAATTTACAAAATGTGTTCAAAAGTTGAGGAAGTGTTGATTGAAATGAAGTGTGAATTAAATAAATTAAATGAATTGAAGAGTTTATCGAAAAGTTTAGATAAAATGAAGTGTTTTTTGTCACAAAATGAAAGTGTTTTGGGATTGAATGCGAAAATGCAGTGAATTTGTCAATGAATTGCAATTCAATTGATTTGAATTCATGTAAAATAAGTGATAAAATGCTTTCCAATCACAACACCATTAATACACTCAACACTTATAACTATTTCCTCTGTTTTTGGCCTAAATGTCAATTCAAAACATTATATGAAAAGGATTTACGACAACATCAATTAATACATTCAACAATTAAACAGTTTAAATGTAATTATAATAATTGCAATAAAGTATTCAAACGGAAATCGGAACTTACTTCACATAAAAATATCGTTCATTTAAACGTGAGATATGTATGCGATTGGAGTGAATGTCACAAACAATTTAAAAGAAAACGAGATTTACTTCAACACAAATGTTATATTCATTTGAATGAAAGTCGATTCAAATGTAATGAAGAAAATTGTGGCAAAAGTTTCGCAACAAAACAATATTTAATTCGACACAAAAAGTTCGTTCATTTGAACGAAAGTCTGTTTGCATGCGATTTGCGTGAATGTAATAAAACATTTAAACATTTATCTAGTTTTAATTATCACAAAAATAGGTTTCATTTAAACGTGAGATATGTATGCGATTGGAGTGAATGTCGCAAACAGTTTACATCAAAACAGACTTTACTTCGACATAAAAGTACTGTTCATTTGAATGAAAAGCCATTTAAATGTAATGAAAAAAATTGTGGTAAATATTTCACCCAAAAAGCACATTTAAATCGACACTACCAGCGCATACATACTTCAGAAAAATTATTTGTTTGTCATTACAATGAATGCCTCAAAGATTTTAAGATAAAACGAGATTTAAATGAACACTTGAAAAGACATCGTAATGTTTAGGTTTACCCTGTTACTGATTATTAAATTCACTTATAACTCGCGTTTAAAAATTCATAGACAAATAAAATGTGTTTTTATTAACTATGATAAAGCGTATGCTGTTAATATATTAATAATGTACAAAATTGTATCAAAATGTTCATTTAAATGTGAGATATGTATGCGAATGGAGTGAATGTCGCAAACAGTTTAAATTGAGTGGCACTGCATGTCATCCCCACTCACATCCCAACCCAATTGCAACTCTCGAGTGGTTCTTAAGGGTTACTGAAGACATAACACATATTGTGACACATTTACCACACATTCATACATTCATTAACAAGCATTTGAATGGAAAGCAATAGTTTTGCAAACTTTTCTCCACAACAACCGCAGTATCTGTCACTCGATCTGGAGTTCAATTCATCCCAACTCTCACTTATAGCACACTCTATATAATGGTCTCATAAATCAATTATACCTCGAATTAGGTCTCTATCACAAGCAGTAGTGCAGCAGTCAATTGGACTCAAACTAAATCCTAATTAATGTTATTATCCGTACATTGAAGACTAAATTAGAGATCAAAAACATAGATATAATCATTAAATCTATTATTGAGCTCTCGATCTCTGGAAACAACAAAATCTGAATTCAAAACTTTTGATTCAAAAGTCAAACCAAAGCTTTCGTTAACGTTAAGCAAAGCATTCAATTTGTAATACAAAAGCGCCGTTAGGCTGAAGGCTTTCCTATCAGTTTGCATTAGTGTCTCATCAATCACATCGGATATCGTGTCTGAAGACTGCGAGACCAGAGTGTGAGGTGTTGTGTGACATATGGCGAGTCAGTCGACTCTTATTCTTCGCAAACAACTCAATGACCTGAAGAAGAATCCGGTCGACGGGTTCAGCGCCGGACTCGTGGATGAGAACAACCTGTATAAGTGGGAAGTGATGATCGTTGGCCCCCCGGACACCCTATACGAGGGCGGAATGTTCAGAGCTGTGCTCGACTTCCCGGACGACTTCCCGCAGAAGCCGCCTCGGATGCGCTTCACGGGTGACATCTGGCACCCAAACATCCATCTGACGGGTGAGGTCTGCATCTCAATCCTACACCAACCCGGAGAAGACACCTTTGGCTACGAGAAGGCCAGCGAGCGCTGGACACCCGTCCACACCGTCGAAACTATACTCCTGTCCGTCATATCGCTGCTGTCAGACCCCAACGACGACTCCCCGGCCAATGTGGACGCAGCCAAACAGTTCAGACACGACTACCAGGCCTTCAAGAAGCGGGTGTCGCTGTGCGTCAAGAAAAGTCAGGAAATGGCATGAATTCATCGCATCCTCTCATCCCTCTTCGCATTCAACACATATTTCTTCGTTTCCCTCTTTCGCTGCTATTTATTCACAATTACTTACAAATAGTTTAATAGTATGTCTTATGTCTTGAAATATAATTTTATCAATAAAACAAATATCTCTCAATTTTTTGAATTTTTTGAATTTTGTATTGGATATTGAATTCATTAATTATAATATTTCTTAACCAAAATATTATTAAAATTCATAATTTATTATTTATATTGACGTTAAGTCTAAATCTAATAATAAGGTAAAACCTAATCTCACTAATAAGTTTAAATATAAATGCACAAAGCTAAAAATAAATGTACCGGTAAGTTACTGTATTTAGTAAGTATCACTTATAAACATATGCCATTAAATTAATATTAAATTTTATAATTTATTAGTATTGATATTTAATACTGTATAGATATTAATATACTCTGTATTATAAATATTAATTTAATATTAATGCCAAATGCGATTTTAATTTTGTTTATCAGAATTTGAATGAAATATTTTCAAAACTGATTTCAAATATACAGTATTATAAACTTAGAATATTTCAATGATTTGAATAATTATAATCTCTTAATATTTTATTAAATGAGTTAAACGTCACACAATTCCTTGTATTACTTTTGCAAATTGAAAGACTTATGCAACACATATGGCCTTCAAATTATCAAAATATGTTACTTTCGGACAAAAAAATAATACTTTAAATCACAAATACGTTTAACTAATTCTCATGAAATAATTTGCAAATAAAATTTATGATAAAAATATTCTATTATTACCATTTAGTTACCATATAGTGAGTGTAAAAACTTGCATTATGTTTTCGTACAGAATTAAAATTATTGCACAATATTTTGAAAATATTGTTTTCGCTTAATTATACTGCTTACAAAAATAATAACAACCAAAATAAGTAAATTTACTAGAGACTAATATATTTAGAAGTTAAATTTGGTTTTTTAAAGAAATTGTATCTATAAATCGTGTTTAAAATTTTAAATAATTATTATAAATTCAATTTTTTTAGTTATTATATGTCACAACAGCTAATAATAATTTTATTGCTAGTAACTATTACGTTATGAACGTTAAACTATTAAATTTCTAAATGATATAATTAAAAATAATAAAAATTAATTTCGTAAAGAAATGAAGTCATTGAGCACAATATCTCACTATTTATACACTATTTCTCGGTTGACTATCACACAAATATTCTTTATAAATCAAAAACAAAATTATTAAGTAATTTAAAAATATTAGTAAAGAAAATATAACTATACATTTTAAATTTAATAGAATTATAAAACTTAAAGTAATTACAGACTCACATACATTAAATTTTATTAGACTTAAACTAACTTATGATGTACTGTATATCTATAAGCTTATATGAAGTGGTTTCTCCATTTCAAAATTTAAGACATTTTTATTGCCTTTATTCATGTGATTGAATTTACTCTTAATTCATAAAATTCAAGTATATTTTGTCGTGTTTTATGGGAGCTAATAATTATTAGTTAAATGTAATATCAAATATATTATGTTATGCATAAAACGAAAATCATTAAATTTATGTCAGAAATGATTGTTATTAATAACACTAATTGAAAATTTCCCAAAATGTGCGTTAATTTTCATTTTGCAATATTGATAGCAATTACTGATTTCATACAATACTTTTCCTCATTTCAATCAGAAATATATCTGAAGTCTTATTAAAAATACTCAATAATTTTTATAGACTATAGCTTTTTGTAGTCATTAAACCAATTATGAGGCAACATTTGAGGCAACATTTAAAACGATAATTTCTTCACCATTTGGGTTATGAGAGAAATTTAGTGAAATTGCTTCCCAATCGAGAATTCGGTAAATATTCACATAATTCATTAAAAAGACAAAATCACAATAATTGTTATCTTAACGATAAAACTAAATACACATAAAATTTAATACAGAAACGCGAATTCGCATCCATTGACCAATAAAACGGGTCTCAAAAATACAAATTAAAATACATTTTTTATTATATTTACAAATTGTCTACATTTCAAAATGTTTTGAATTTTTGATGAGATCCACGGCATGTATTTGAATATATTTGACAAAAATTCACAAAGTTTTTGAAAATAAATTGAAAGTAAAGAAGTAAAGATAATGTCCATAATTTATGAGCAAAAGTATTGCACAACAAATGGTATGACAAGTAGTAAAGATCGGAAACTGAAGAGAATGTTTACCATAAGAAAGAAAAGGAGGAAGAATTGTGATAATAATTTTGGGCATTAAATGTATATTTAGATGTATAGAAAGCAATCATAAGGCGAGTGATAATGAAAATTTAATTTTGGTTCGCAATCAGTTCCAGTGGTGTTTGTGGTAAATCCATGAGAAAACATATTATGAGCACATTTGATGAAATGGTATAATGGGAGGACCCAAGGACAGCCCCATCACCACAACAAGAAACTCATTGCTAGATTGAAAGCCTGAACGCCTGGTCGCGAATGAGAACTCAGGTGTACTCAACACTTATGATAGTATTTCATAGCAATCGCTGCAAACGATTACAAAGTTTTCCAAAACCTGAAGAGAACGGCTTTTTGTGAGGAAGTTATCACTTGTATTGAGTTGTATTGAGTGTATCATAAGTTTTTGGTGAACTTGTTCTCTCTCTGCGCTCTCTCTCTCTCTCTCTCTCCTCTGACGCTCTTCTGTACTGTTCTGTAGTTCTGTACGCACTGTAAGACTATACTCACTCTCCACTGACTACCTGTGCTCTGCCTCTGCAGATGTTTTATATTAAATCATAAGAAAGAGAGAGAAAAGAAACGCATTAATTGGCAAAAGAGATGGCGATCGCAGATTCCGAAGAGGAGACCATCATCTATCCCAACGAGGAATACAAAAGAGATGCCCACATATCCAGTCTCGAAGAATATCGACGAATGTATAAGCGATCCATCGAAGACCCCGAGGGTTTCTGGACAGACATCGCCAAAGACTTCTACTGGAAGTGTGCGCCGAAGAATGAGTTCTTGAAATACAATTTCGACATTTCCAACGGACCCATTTCCATCAAGTGGATGGAGGGCGCCGTCACCAACATGTGCTACAATGTCTTGGACAGGATTATCGACAACGGATTAGGCGATCGTATTGCTTACCACTGGTAAAGTTTTTCTCAAACTTTTACAGAACTTTGTTTTTTTCAAAATACCATTTCTTACTATTTATTTGACACACATTTCTCGTAAACTGAATACGAATCTATGCAATTCGCTAACCTATTAAGCAATTCTCTGCTTTCATTACTTTCAATAACAATAATTATAACATAATTTTTATGAAATATATTTTCTTTATTCAATCCATAGGGAAGGCAATGAACCAAACAATAGACGACAAATCACTTACAATAATCTTAGGCGAGATGTCTGTAAATTTGCAAATGTCCTCAAGAGTAAAGGCGTGAAAAAAGGCGACCGAATAGCTATTTATATGCCCGTCACCATTGAGTTGGTCACAGCAATGTTGGCCTGCGCTCGTATCGGTGCTATACATTCAGTGGTGGTGAGTGTGTCTCCTATTTAGTCATAATTTAATTGTTTTTAGTCTAAAAATATACATTATATTGAGTGCACTCAACATAATTGTGAAAATTCTTGATTAAATTAAGTTTAAAAATAACCGTAAGTTTGAATAATGAGAGACTGACATCATTTGCACAGTTCGCTGGGTTTTCGGCTGAGGCCCTCTCAGATCGTATATTAGATGCCAATTGTGTGCTCTTAGTTACGTCTGATGGCGCATACCGGGGCACCAAATTTATACCATTAAAGGATATATCGGACGCAGCCTTAGCCGCCTGTAGACAAAAGTAATCATAACTTTCATTCTTCAATATAACCAGTTCTGGGAACAGATGTTTAAAAATTATAAAATTATAAATTCAATTGAAGGGGTCATAGAGTGATAGCATGTATTGTGAACCGACACCTGAACCTGGGAGTGGAAGAGGCAGACATGAACAACAACCCATCGAAGCCAATGATCAAATGGAACCCTGAGGTCGATATCTGGTGGGATAAAGTGATGAAGACGGCCAGCGATTACTGTGAGCCCACTTGGCTCGACGCTGAGGATCCGCTTTTCATACTCTATACCAGGTTTTCAAACCCTTTCTCATTCTCGTTATACAACATTCACGACATTCAATACTTGTTAGGCATTTGTGATCACATTATCTTTTAGGATTCCAATGAATGATAATTAAATAACACAAATGTTTTACTTTCAAAAAGCAATATATCTAATTTTAAGTGAAAAGTAAATAACAAAAGAATTTATGAAAAAATTTTCCTCTCTTTTGAAATTTAAGTACAACAGAAGCCATAAAAAGGAAAAGTTTAGTTAAGAAAGATTGCATTAACTTATCATAAATTATTTGATTAAAGGATAAATAAAAAATAATTTTTCTTTAAAACACTTTCATTTCAATCAATAGTGAAATATTTTAAAAATCATAAAACATGGCAAACATATTATAATTCTGTGTTTTCAATGCATTTTATGCTAATAATTACCATAATTTATTAGACAATAAACACACTTATATTAAAATTTATCTAAATATGTGATTTAGCGGTAGTACTGGAAAGCCTAAAGGGGTTGTGCATACAACCGGTGGTTATATGATATACGCGGCGACAACATTCAAATATGTCTTTAATTACACCGATGAGGATGTCTTCTTCTGTACGGCCGACTTGGGATGGATTACTGGACATACGGTTAATGTTTACGGCTCTCTGGCGAACGGCACTACTATAGTGCTGTTCGAAGGAACTCCTTTCTATCCAAACCCGGGAAGACTTTGGGAAATAGTGGACGACCTCAATGTGAACATCTTCTATACGGCGCCGACAGCTATTCGTTCGCTCATGAAATTCGGTGACGAATACGTCAAGAAATACAAACGAACTTCGCTTAAGCTTTTAGGCACCGCTGGCGAGCCCATCAATCCGGAGGCCTGGTATTGGTATATGAATGTCGTGGGCAATGGCAAGTGTCCCATAGTTGACACCTTTTGGCAAACGGAAACCGTAAGAGTTTGCTAATTGAGATGTTCATTAATTATAGTAGTAATCACTGTTTGATGTATAGGCAGCACCTATGATAACACCACTGCCAGGTTGCACGCCTATGAAACCGGGTTCGGCGACGTTCCCATTCTTTGGTGTCGTTCCTGCCATAGTTAACAACGAAGGGAAGGAGTTGGAGGGGCCAGCAGTCGGACAATTAGTATTCAAGAGGCCGTGGCCTTCGATTGCGCGGACGGTTGATGGCAATCACGAGCGCTTTGAAATGACCTATTTTCACAAGTTTAGGGGTTATTTCTGTACCGGAGATGGTATGCCGTCATTGAGAAGTATATTTCCCATTAAACAACTTTAGGAGTGTTTAGGGGTGAGACGAGACAAAGACGGCTATTACTGGATTACTGGACGAACTGATGATATGCTCAACGTTTCCGGACATCTATTATCGACGGCAGAAGTGGAGTCAGCGATCGTTGGCCATAAAGCCATCGCAGAAGCGGCAGCGGTATCGACACCCCATCCCATTAAGGGTGAATGTCTCTACTGTTTCATTGTCCTTAAAAATGGATTTGAATTCAACAAAGAATTAGAGCGAGACCTCAAAAAGAGAGGTAATCTTTATTTCATTTCACATTTTCTCCATTCAATCGAAACCAAGTGTTTATTAATAAATGATTTTCTTCTCAAACGACAGCACGTGAAAAGATCGGAGCGCTGGCCGCTCCTGAGGTCATTCATCCGGTCAGTAGTCTCCCTAAAACCAGATCTGGAAAAATTATGCGAAGAATTTTGGCCAAAGTTACGAGAGATGACTGCGAGTTGGGGGACATCTCGTCGATGGCCGACGAGTCCATTCTCGACGAACTCTTCTCCACTCGACATATATATGCTTTTAATTAATGCTATCTTTTTGTCGGTATTTTCACAAAACCGATTAATTTATTCTCTATTTTAGCGAGAATTTAATTATTCTGTTTTGTCATTAAAAGGAAAAATTGTTTTTGAAATTTATTTTTAAAGTCACACAAACAGTGAGAACACATTTTCTTTCAGAATTTAGTTTTTTGTCATTTTTAGCGCTTTTTATTATTATTATTATTTTATTATTATAATTATTATTTGTCTAATTCTGTGAAGAATTAAGCAATAAATATATTGAAAACACATTCACATTACAGTCTGAATTCCTAAACACAAATTGCTAATAAATATTATCTCGTAGTGCTATAGATATGCAATATTTTTATATAAATACTATAAACCAATGCCTATAATTGTAATTCCTTGTAATATATTTCGGTATATGATATATATTTGATGGCATTCTTGCCCTTTTGTCGTGTTTCCCAAGAATAATTATTATATTTGATATTCACAGCTGAAATATATATGAAATGACATATTCTAGGCATCAATTGCCATATGAACCCAAATGTTTAGCTTCTCCAACACAATAGTCGTGTCTCTCAATCCTTTTCCATGTAATCCTTGTCTCCCATTCCCCTATTGTGTCAATTCTTGTGATTCGTTGTTTATTGGCGCTTATGTTCAGGTTTTTTATGTTTTAATAGCATTGACTATTGACGTGTATTTTTTGTAATAAAATAATTTTTCACCAAATTATACGTTGTTTTTCTGTACTCAACCATTCACTACATAATCATTTGTTTGACTTTCTTCGGTATTTCATAACTTTCTTTTTTATTCACCCTTGAAGTGCTTACAGTATACTACTATTTATTATAAACTTATTATTCACAATCATATATATAATTGGAAAATTATTTATAAACCGATCCAAACCATTGGTTCACTCTTTCAACTCTCCATCCGCTCTCGAGATTCAATATATTTCTCATTATAATGGAGTTAATGATATTTTAATGAAGTTCACAGCAAGTGCACTGAATTATCATTGAATTACTGCATAATTCAGAACAACACTCAAACTCAGTGTTTGTTTATAGAGAGAAAAGTGAAAACAATTTAAATTAATGAGCGATACGTGAGTGAAGCCAATCATAACTAATACTTAATATTTTAATTCCATATTTATTGTAAGCACTCATTAAGTGTGAGTTATAGCCCAAAGGCATCTCAACAGTTGATACCCCGGTTTCAGTGTTATTGAGGTTTTTTACCATCAGGTGCCCTAATATCTAAGTTACTGTACTTAAGCAAAGTAAGCTGTTTTCTATATGTACTCTATTACGATACTCTACTGTCGTATAGAAAAATATATGCAAAAGTATTGCAATTTAAATAAGAAGTGAAACCAGTATTGACGAGGTTTAAGGTCTGGTTGCAAAAGTAAGCTGTTTTCTATATGTACTCTATTACGATACTCTACTGTCGTATAGAAAAATATATGCAAAAGTATTGCAATTTAAATAAGAAGTGAAACCAGTATTGACGAGGTTTAAGGTCTGGTTGCAATAAAAAATAAAATATCGAAATACCCATACATTGAAATAGCTTTCGGCGATTGGAAACAAATTTTGAATAAAAAATTTATGAGGAAATTTTGCTCAAAAATAAAATGAGAAAAAATTTTACGGCAAAACTGCTTTCGTGGCATCGCTTCGACCAGCTCTGGGATGTGACCCAATAATAGCGCTCATATATTGAGGCTCTCTCTCTCTCTCTCTCTCTCTCTCCCCTTCGACTCGAATTTCAAAATTTCTCATTTAAATTCTCGTTCACATATGGGATCAGTCCTCTCGCATACACTCTCCTTCACTATCGCTATATTTATTATTATTACGCAAAGAGTTATCGATTATATTTGAGACTACATTCTTGAAACCATTTTACGGTTTTGGTGCGCGAACTAAAATATCTTTTTGTTTTATCAACAAATTTTGTGCAATATTTTAATTGCTGTCAATAAACACATTTAATTTTTGTAGAAAAATGAGTGAAATAGAGAGAGAGACGGGAAGGCTTGATGTCGACGGCGTTAACATCTATTACGAAAGAGCCGGAACTGGCGAACACGTCGTCCTCCTATTACCCGGCGTTCTCGGTATGTGTCCCTCAGCTCAACCACATCTCTATTACTATGAATGAAATTAAAACTTTGTTGCCATCTCTTTCTTATTTCCTTATTTTTTAATATTTTGTTTTATTTTTTAAGCCACACTATCATAAAGTTTTATAGTAGTGCTAAACTTTATGTTTGACTCCATATGAAAATACAGAATTTTTAATATTCTATACAGAATATATTTGTATATATTGTTTATATTATCTGTAGGGACCGTTCAAATTGAATTTAAACTCCAGTTCCAAGCCTTTGATCTCTCGAAGTTCACATTAGTGTCATGGGATCCGCCGGGATTTGGTTTGAGTCGACCCCCGGAGAGGATTTACAACAACTGTTACATCAGAGATGGAGATTTAATCGTCAAATTCATGAAAGCTTTGGGTTATGAGAAGTACAGTATTATGGGGTTCAGTGACAGCGGCCGGACATCTATGATATTGGCGGCCAGGTATCCAGAAGTGATGAGGAAGTTAGTGATTTGGGGTACCTGTGCCTTCATCGGCGACAAAGAGAAGAAGACATTAAGTCTGTGCAAAGACGTCGCCGGTTGGAGTAATGACAGGAAGAATATCTTCGAACCCGTCTATAAGGAGGACCTGCAGATGGTTTGGGGAAATTGGGTTGACTTTAACAACAGACTCCAGGACTTCGCCACTCCATACTTAAAGGACATAAAATGTCCGACATTTATACTTCACGGTGAGAGCGATATCGTCACTCCTATGGAACCGCACGCGATGTACCTCAAGAAGAACATATCGGGCGCTCGACTCGTCATATTCCCGAAGGCTCCCCATACCTGCCACCAGGAAAAGGCCTCTGATTTCAAATGCAACCAGACCTTAAACCTCGTCAATACTGGTTTCACTTCTTATTTAAATTGAAATACTTTTGCATATATTTTTCTATACGACAGTAGAGTATCGTAATAGAGTACATATAGAAAACAGCTTACTTAGCTTAAGTACAGTAACTTAGATACTAGGGCACCTGATGGTAAAAAACCTCAATAACACTGAAACCGGGGTATCAACTGTTGAGATGCCTTTGGGCTATAACTCACACTTAATGAGTGCTTACAATGAATATGGAATTAAAATATTAAGTATTAGTTATGATTGGCTTCACTCACGTATCGCTCATTAATTTAAATTGTTTTCACTTTTCTCTCTATAAACAAACACTGAGTTTGAGTGTTGTTCTGGATTACGCTGTAATTCAATGATAATTCAGTGCACTTGCTGTGAACTTCATTAAAATATCATTAACTCCATTATAATGAGAAATATACTGAATCTCGAGAGCGGATGGAGAGTGAAAAGAGTGAACCAATGGTTTGGATCGGTTTATAAATAATTTTCCAATTATATGATTGCGAATAATAAGTTTATAATAAATAGTAGTATACTGTAAGCACTTCAAGGGTGAATAAAAAATAAAGTTATGAAATACCGAAGAAAGTCAAACAAATGATTATGTAGTGAATGGTTGAGTACAGAAAAACAACGTATAATTTGGTGAAAAATTATTTTATTACAAAAAATACACGTCAATAGTCAATGCT
>CAJPVJ010001956.1:0-14456 GCA_905397405.1 Oppiella nova
TATTAGTTTTCACTTCACAGAGAATGTGAAAGCTTTGCACTAAAAACAAGATTTATATCTTTCGACTCAATACTAATTCTTGTAATTTATCATCAAATAAATGACTAAAACTATTCTCAATTGGAAATGAATCTACTTTATATAAAAACAATTGTCACAATTATCTGTTTGCCTATTTCCGATAGGAATATTGTATTATTTCATAAAAAAATTGAGTAAAGACTTTGTTTGCGAGAGAAACAGAAATAAATTGAAATAAAAATGAATATAAAGTATTGTTTGAATCTCTTGTGAAATAATAGAAAATTGATCTGAAAGTGAAGAATACAATAATGTAGTGTTTTGTGTGAGGAATACACTGTAGACTATGTGTACATACTTTCTACATATGAGTGAACATAAGAATAGGTTTTGCGAGAAATGTATATAAAGTATTAGTTCAATGAAAACAACAAAACGAGAAAAAAGTGAACCAAAAACGAGAGACAAAACGTTGTCGACGTTTATACAGAATATGTGGGGTTTGGACGCATATCTCTTGAGGCACAGCTCAATGTGTCGGAGCTCTGTGTTTGTCATATCATTGAATGGTTTTGTGGGCACTAATGGTACGAACCGTTCGGCAGTTGGGCGGTGAGGGCGGCGGCGATGCCCTCCAGTGGGTCGTCGTGTGTTGGTTCTGGTGGTGAATACCATCGCCTCCATTGACTCCATTGCCGTAACCGGCGGTCAGGGGTGTCGTCAAAGAGTTGTTGCACTTCTCACTCAAGTCGTCGTCGATTTCGCTGTTTCTTGTGATCGCTTCACTCGACGCTAAACTAATGTCTGCAAACATAACACCATTTCAATGTTGCCATCAATTCACACAATTTATAATTTTAAGAATATTTGCATGCTCACATTTTTTAGTTTAAATAAGAGTTAATTAATGGTTGGAAAAACAATTAAAATGCTAGTTAAGAAAATTAAAACAAAAATAAAAATGTGTATTCAGAATATAGTTAATGAGAAATAAAGTTTGTGATGAAATATTAGTAAAAATGTCTCGCGAATTCATTATTTACTGAAATTAATTCATGAATAAAATAAAAATAAAAGATTTAATAAATAATATCTTACGAAATAAGTGCAAAAAGTTATGCAAACGATGCATACATTACACACACATATCACACATGCATTACGACAATGCCATACATAGCATACATACATAATGGCAAATGTTGGGCAAATAGAGTCTCAACTTTTATCAATTCCTGACAATTCTCTACACATCCATCCCTGGGAAAGGCTCTCATATAATTTTCAGGGTTTAAATGATTTAGTGAAGACATTATTCATTATTTAATTTAATACAAATGTTATAGAAATTAATTGAACAGAGTTTAAGAATATTCTTGAAAATTCCATTGGATTTCTAAATGTTCGGGAAAAGGGAATGGATGGCAGAGATTGCAAAGTTGTGACTCTAGTGTTTGCAAATTGTTTTCCAATAAATTGCTTAAAAAGACCACAAAATATAACGGATAATGCATTTGCATATACGACACATAAATAGTGCAAAAATGTTTAACCAATACTTTAATACATAAAATTAAGCAATATTTTCCCTCAATTTTTCTCTTGAAATAAGCAAAACTACACAAATCTTTGTATATTTTTTAAGCTTTAGCATTTAAGCTTAAAGTGTGGTGAGAGTCCAAGTAAATTACCTGGAATAATATCTGGGCATTTATCATCCTGGTCACCCCCGCAAGTGCACACATCGCATATCTCATCCACGCTTTTTCTTATAGCGATAGTTGTCTTGTCTTTCATATTACGATTTTTTGCTATTTATATGAGAAATACAGTTGAAATTGTGTTTTAAATTATGGAAATAAATGAAAACTTTGCTCAACGAAGAGGACTGGTATTCAAAAAACCCCTAAAAGTGTGTATATGTGTTAGTCTCGCCAAACGTAAAGCGAGTTTTGATGTTTTATTTACATTCAATTAATTAACTTGAAATTCAACTGAAAATAAGAAAATATGTTTTTCCTGAAGTCGTTGGCATAATTTCAGTCAAATATTACTATTAGTACAAAAATTGCATTTTTGCTTAAAATGTTTCCGATAAAAAGATTTTTATATACGAGTTGTAAATATTTCACGGATTATCGAAATAGGATCCAAAGTAAAAATAAATTTAATTAATTTATTTGAATGACTAAAAGTAAAAAATGGAAAATTCTTTTCTCTTCAGTGGAAATCTCTCGACATTCAGAGACTAAACGAAATGAGAGAAATAAAATAGATTCACATTTTCTTTGCACTGTGTTTTCCTTTGTGTTAATAAATAAGACGAGAAAAAACGTATAAGAAATAAAAAGTCAGAGAATGTATTGTAAAGCAATGTTTGCCTCAACTATAAGGAGGTATCGATTTTCTCGTATACTTTCTTAGAGTCTCTGAAACTGACGCTCACATCACAGATAAGGAGGTTTTGATTTTCAAATATGAATGTCGTATCCATTGATGAGTTTTAAATCGTATCAAAAGGTGTTACAAATATATTTTCCCTATTCTTTACTAAATTTTAATACATTTTTCTTTTTCGTTGAATTGGTTTACGAATACAGAGGAGAAAAGTAGTCAAATCTTATTCTTCTCATTACATGTCCTGCGGCTATAAAACAGGAATTTTGATAAACGAATGTCACTTGAAATACACTTCTCTATTATAATAGACATTCAAATTTCAAATGTTTGTCTATTTTTTGATGTAAAAAATGCACTCAAATCAAAACGAAATAAGTTTATATACAGTTTATCGGTTTAGTTAAATAAAACCCTTATTTGTATTCAAATATAATCATTGAATCAATATTTTTTCATACAAAAAATGCACTCATTTTTCTCGGCAGACATTTCGCCTGAGTTTTCGATCGCAAGAGAAGAATAAGAGTGAAGAGGAAAGTGATGGGAGTTGTGGTGAAATATATACTCATTTAGTGTTTGAGTGTTAGTTAAAGTACTGATATTTGAGCGAAAAATGTGTCAATTATTGAATTGTCATTCTGTGTGTCCATTCACTGAACGCTTACCTCTTTCATTGCGAAGTCGAGCAGAACTGGACTTAAACTTCATAACGATTACGATAACAAAGGCAATGACCACCAGTGCCAACACTATGGCTATTAGTACGGCCAGCACTGGACTAAAGCTTAACTGCCAGACATTGCCTTTTATTGATAACACAAAATGGAAAAATAGAAATACAGATAAGAATTATATCAATACATATATAGTGAAGAATATTCCACACAAAACACGTCTCGTCCGATACCAACACTACAACACATATTTTGCTAATGTTTTGCGAGTTTTTTTTGAATGAAAACAAAAAAGTTTTTTTTGATAACATTTTATAAGACTTTCAAACCATAAATTTTAAACTCCTTAACGATTTTCCAATAAAATTGTGTTTTAAATATCGAGCGAAACGAGTGTTTTGTATAAAATATAAATCAGTGGTTTGTATGGCGTGTATGGCATACCTCTACCCAATCTGTTCATGGATTCGGGCAGAGATAATGTGGTGGCCGTGAGGGCGACCCCTTTGGAGCGACCCTTGGTGTTGGCGGCGTATATGACAATCAGGAAACTACTGCCCGCTGGAAGACGTTTGGCTGTGAACGAAGGCCAGGCATTCGTGATGTTTGCCCTGAGTTTGTGCTGAACCGTGTCGTGAATCTCTAATATGAAGTGCTGAAGAAGTCCGCCGTCATAGCCCTCAACGCAGTCTACTTTGATTGAGTCTTCGGTCACATTAAGTACCGTACAGTTCTTGACGGAGTCGGGCGGACCCGCGGGTATTATAGTGTAAGTGCACGGCTCTAGTTGGGTGCCCACGGCGTTGCGCGCCCAACAAAATAGGGCCCCGTAATCAAACTCAGTGCGAGGCATATATGTGGCCACACTCGTCGACCCCTCGGTCACGTGGTTCATGATTTCCATTTGATCGCCCGACGAGTTGAAACCCCACCTGAAATTGACATCTGGCGGGTCCGCCTCCACCTCGCAATATATTTTGACGGATTCATGTCTGGCCGCCCCGTACAGAATCTTTTGGCCTAAAAATTGTTGACATTTTTGTATAAAAAAGACATAAATTATATGAAAACAGTTGCAATCGGAGCAAACAATTTGTTTTTTGTTGGGTTGTTATAATGAATGATTGTTTTGTTTGTATGTGATATAGAGAAAAGTGTAATTGGTAAGTTGGTTCATGACTGACCTTGCTTACAGACGGGCGCGTACTGTACTCTGAGGTGAACGGAATTGCTTTCTCCCTCACCCTCTGTGTTGACAGCACTGCAGGTATACCTTCCCCTCTGCAAGCGTTGCACTCTCTGGAGTACAAGGGATTGATTGCTGACTATAACACCGGCCGACGTGTTGGTGTGGATCTCCTTGCCCTCGAACCACCACCTAATCTCCGTAACCCACGGCGCGGCCCTTATGTTGCACTCGAAGTAGACATCATTGCCCTCTTGGATGTGTGAGTGCCGTAATTTACTGCCCAAACGCAGTGATAGTTGGGGTACGTCTGTATGGTGTGGCAAATGAAATGAGATTTCGTTTCAAATTAACACTAAATTACAGACAAAAGGCTTAAATGAAGAGTGAATTGAAAGGCATTCAAACGCATAGAATTCCCATTCGTTGGACTCATTTCCTCGCAATTTTTAATTAATAATAACTGACTCTTAGTTTATATTCAAAAACGGAATATATTTTGTAAAATAATTTTGATAAATGAGTCTATTTTTTCCAATTAGTCAGAGAATTGGCTTAATTTCCCGAAACTCTAATCAATAAAACTATTTTTGCATAAAATTTAATAATAACTGAAAACGAGTGGAGAAAATGTTTGATAATTGAGAGGATGAGTACCATTGAGAGCATTGGGAGCAAAGAAATGGTCGCCCATTAGCTAAGCGTCATTGACAGACCATTTTTGCTGACTTTTTCGGATCTGATTATTATATTTATGAGATTAAAAGGTGGACTTCTATTGTAGAGTATTATTGAATGCATTTGTGTGTTCACTCCGATATTGCATTGAAATATTGTATCCAAACTCCAAACCCATGGGATTGGGAAAACTCATAGAAAATGAATTATAAGTTTTAATGCAATTAATTGAACGAAAGAATTATTCACTCTTTTTTGCTGTCTTTGGATAGACGTCTAAACATTATATCTGAATAGCCAAAACCAAACGTAACTGAAAAGTTATTTTAATTTCTTCTTGAAACATTGCTTTTATGTAAAGTTTGAAAATTACTTATATTAAACATTATAAATTTCAAACTTTACAGAAAAGCAATGTTTCAAGAAGAAATTAAAGCAATTTTTCTGTTACGTTTGGTTTTGGCTATTCAGATATTATTTTTGTTTCCATACGTTATGTTTATTTTGTATAATACTCTAAAAATACATTATACATTTGATATTTCCTTATATTTATTCGCAAATAAAATATATAATACATATTTTGTAAATAAGAGAATATGCCAGACGTATTGTGTACTGTATTATGAATGCATTAAATTAGTACAGAATTTGTTTTATTATATAAAGTTTAAAGAAATGCTTTTCACTCATTATTTTCATTGAATTTAATGACCAAAAAAATATAATAACATAAAATATATGTATTTATATCAAGATTTTTATAACTTGTTTGTAAAGATTTATTTGTATTGGTATAACTTATCTCTGAAAAGTTTATGGTCTTAAAAATATTCTCATAATTTAATGAATGCTTAAAATCAATACACCGGTGAATACGAGACACAGTCTCTTATTTTCGGTTTTGATTGAATGTATGAGAAATTTCTCATATTATTATCGATTCTATTGTTAACAATACTTTGTATAAAATATTAAATAAAATGCAAAAATATTTTGCATTGATATTTTAAAACAAAAATCTATTTGCATTATAAGGCCAGGGATCTATTTGAATATTTCTATAGAAAAATAAAACAAAAATAAAAATTACAAAGCAAAAATTTGCTTTGCCTAACAGATTCAAGTCATTAATATGAATATTAATGCTAATAATATCAGTATACTGTACTGTATGCATAAACTAAAATAAATACAAAACCACTTTTCAATGCAAACATCCTGAAATGAAACCTCAAATATTTGAAACTTATTATGAAATTTTAACCTTATCTGATTACATTCAGTAAAATCAATGATAGCTTAGAGTTAAGACATGTCTTAAATTCAAATTTAATATCAAATTAAATAATTAGCATATTTTTGAATCCTGTTTACTCAGCAGTAATAGCATAAAAATTATATGATTTTTGCTTTTAAATTTGGTTTTTAATAGAATATTAATACCAAATTATAAAATTTAATAATTTAATATGATATTCCTTATTGATATTTAATTTTTAAAATTGTGATTCACTAAAGAATTTTAAAAATTCTTTAACCCTTAAAATTAAAAATATTTTATATTTGCTATTACCTGTAACACTTTAATTAAGATTTCAAAAAAACGAGTCGTTAACCTACGAAGTGGCTAATTCTTACATCAAAAGTTTTAATCAAATAAAATCTAAAGTGTTTTTAAATAAATAATTATCAGTCGACCAACGTTTGACATAATAAAGTGGAGATAAAAACTAATTTTCAATTTGGTTTCCCAGAAAGCTAAATTCCCCAAAATATCTATTTTTATCTCTACTGCTGTCGACATAAGAAATAAGTTTTGGAGAATTGATTTGAATGGTTTGAATGGATGCGAGAATCTATGAATTTATTGAAGAGGAATAAATGAAATAAAATATATATTTTGCTGCGAATACTGATGTAAATCGCGTTTCCCTTATCTCTCGGATAACTGTATTCTTTTGACATCGGAGTGAAAGTCAAGAGAGAAATGCTTTGAAAATTTATTTGATAACAAAAAATTCCGTTCAATTCATTTCGGGGATATTAATGGGTTTATAACAGAAATTTTGTTTTCAGATAAATGTCAAAACGACATATAAGTATGGAGTAAGTGATAACTTAATTATAACTATTTTGCGACCTTTTGATTGCATTAAAATATTTTTATTTTAATCCTATTTAATATAGAAATAATTTAATGAAACTATCTCTAATCATATAAACACTACCGAGTCGTCAATATATTCATTCTATATAGTCAGGAGCTGTTTATTTTGTATATAAAATGCAAATCATTGTATAATATATAAACATTTTTACTATCAGCAAAACATATAAAATTCCTGTTTTCAATTTAATATTGTTATTATAACTATTTTTATGCAATATATTGTAATGGATGTGAATTTTGAATAAAGTTCCCGTATTTATGTAATATTTTTTATTCCCAACCGATATAAGGGAAGGCATATACAGTTTCATCGCTTTTTTGGCAATACATCTGTGATTTGATTATGAAATAAAAGCTTTAACTCTAACACTAAGTCTAACATATTATTACATTATTCGTAGTTATTATAACAATCACTTGTCAGCAGATAATACAATAACAGAAAAGGACTCATTTCTTATAAGATGGCAGTGGATATGATGACCCATAAGAAGTACATCCAGAGTATGGATGACTATATGGTATGACTGCTAACGCCTTCACAATGAATGAATGGATTCGCAACATATTGTGGTCTCTTATACTGAATTAATGTTAGCTTATTGTGTAAAATATTGGCATAACTTTAATAATAATGCGTTTAGATTTCATCTACAATATAAACATTATATTTTGCTGTTATATTACTAGATTAACGCATTACTCCATCAAATCAGTGCTCATTTAATTTAAATAATATTAATAATTCAATTTTTTCTATCAAAACATATTTGAATTCTGGAAATTAAATCAGAGTTTCTTTTCTTGTATCATAAAATGATTACATATTTTGTGAAATAAAATTAACTTTTCTCGATATGTAAATCTGAATACGAAATAATTTTGCATAAATTTATTTTAACCTAAAATGTGTGAAAATATTAAATTTAATAAACTATTTGTATGTTTAGGCAACTCGTGGAGTCTGTCAACACTTATGGGAGAATTGTCTGCCATTTCATTAACGATTAAGATTTCGGGAAAAAATCAAATGAAGTCTTGCCTTCACTTCTCATTATATGTGTCTTTCCTATAAACAGACATTACTTATCGCTATCTAATTGAGTGCACATTATTTATAATACAGAAGTCAATGGTTTCGTGTTATAATCAGTCAATGGTTTGTCACATACGATAAAGTTTCGCCGAAATAGCGGTCCAATCGTCGAGAATAAAACCTCTCTTTATTTAATATGTCAAGAGATTAATGATTAAAATACTCTTTTCACTAAATTAAATGAATAAATAAGCAACAAAGTCAAAACCGATGCAATAGTATCTAGCATTTGATAATATGATCATTAAGTGAGTCTCGTGTCAAATGAAAAGCGAAATTCAATTTTTCACTAAACATATGAAAAATTAATTTCTAAAACTCACAAACAATCGCGAAGTGTATGTAATCTGTGATGCGATACAACCACTAATCGATTGCTAACCGTATCTCTAGTTGAATAATATTTCTATAAAATATATTCAATTAATTTTTGTTTTTATTTGTGGCTCAACGGACTAAACAAATCTAATCTGATTTGGTTTTGGTTTCAAATGTATATAAAACTACAAGACTTTGCTTTTATTACATTTAGGAAAAATAATTTGCTTCACATCTGTCAGGTTGCGCTTCAATTCACAAATTATTTATAGATTTTTTAGTCAAACTTTTTCTCAATTCCTCCAAAAAGTAGTGGAAATCCGAAAGAAAGAGAACAATGAATAAGACATACAAAAAGACATCTGATATTTAAAAATCAGGTTTTTGTGTAATAGAGAGACCCGTAGTTTAAATAAAAACATCATTTCTAATTCATGTGTATTATATGAAATAGCAGTAAAAATATATATAAAAAGTTTGGTTTCGGAGATCTCGAGTGTGAAATTCGAGTTGCATTTGTTGGCCAATGGTTTGCTTGAATGAGATATTGAACACAATTTCTGTTACCTTCGCTTCGCTTATCGTCAAAACTAGTAGTTTTTGGTCTTCAAACAAATTTTCTATAAACATCTTTACTTTACTTCGTAGACCTAAACTCCACTTCTATTGAGATCTATGGCCGTAATGTTTATCATAAAAGAGTAAAGCTATCAAAATCTGGACACTCTTTCCGATATATATTTCGATATTTCTTCAGTCAATATTAGGTCCGAAAGATTTCTTATTCAATGCGTTTTCACATCTCTAGATATACTTAAGGAGAGGTCAGACCAGTGCTAGTAATGGTTGCGCTGTTGTTGTTGTCTTGTTCACCAGTTTATCCAAAAGACAACATTTTTTCCAAAGATGTGGTAATTTTTCTCTTTAGAATTTTTGCAATAAATTTTTATGTCATTACTTTCCCCATAGGATTCCCTATCCCTTCTGTTTGGTCTAAACATAAGACTATTTGTAAAAATCTTTTTTATTTTTTAGACAAAAATTGAAGTGTCTCTGAATTGCAAAACAGATTCAAACACTAGATATACAGTAAATCAATGCACAAAATGAAATGACCCAACGTTTTGAAGCATTTCTTTGCATTTATTTCTCCGACTTTAATATTAGGTTTTATCACTTCTCTTTTACAACTGTGTTTTCTTTATTTATATAAACAGCAGGGTAATTATTTGCAGACTAATGTATTTGTGTTACCATACTCTGCAGTTTTGTGTTAATGTTAGTTATTGTGCTTTGTTCTATAAACGTGCACATGTCCACATCAAACCCATTGTACATATAATAGACAGATATGTTGAGTCATTTTACATATATTAAAAGCTGTTAACTATTATACAACTGAAAAGGGAGGTATGGGACAGTTATGTGACTTACAGTGAACTTCAAGCTTCCAACCGTCCTGATATCGTGAGCTGACATAATTACATAAGAGACTTGCTGTCCTGTCCATAAACGGCGATAGCAGTGACAAACCGCACTTACAATTCCATGACCAGCATTGCAAAGGCAGTTGACTATAGAATAGAGAGGTCCTCTTCATCCTCGTGCTACCCTTCCACCAACTGATGGATGCGGGCGGTCGTGAACCGGCGGACACACAGTTCACTTCAACCACTTTGTCCGCTGATAACGGCTTTCGGTCGCCTTCTATCCGCACCAAAACCGGACGAACTGTTCAAGAAAATAACAAATTATTCATTTATTTTATCCGAAAATTATTAATAAATTAATAAAGACTTGTATATTTAATTTTATGATAATAAGTGGGGGATAAATAGTAAAATATTTTAAATAAAAATCAATTATTGTATAATAATAGTATAGAATGGTTATTTGCAGTATTATATAATATTCTTACAATATTTATAAAAATTCTTTACGTTAAATATATAAATGTATAAATATAATATACTGTATATAAATTGCTTTCAATTTTAAGAACATAATAATGGATCAGTTGTTTAGATATTTGTTTTTACATTAGACTTAATTGCATTCTATTATTCAAAAACAAAAATAGTACTAGAAATAAAAATGTATTATTTTTGTAAATCATTTTATGATATTATTGTCTGAAATTTGTAGTTAGTATTCAAAGACTAGCATTAATGTAATGTATAATAATAATATGCATAAAAATGATTTTCTCTGCAAAAGAAATAAAATATAAATCGATTACTGAAAGGAAGTTGAGTTGAAAATAGAAAATAAATGTTGAAATTTATATAAAACTGAAATGCATTATATTTCTAAAATATATTTTTTATACAATATTTATTTTTTGAAAGATTATTGAATTCGTTTCGCAACTTCACGATGTATTAAGTTTAAAGTGAATTTAAAATATTTTTAATTTCAAAATCTAGTGACTTTATATATAAATCTAATATTATATTTACTTTATTCTGGTCTATAGTTTAGTCAACAACCCCTTCAAACATAACACTACAGAATTCAATACAGAACTCATATTCCCATTTGAGAGCCTTTGAGAAGCTTTTCACATACATCTGGAAAAGACTTTTTTATTTAACGAAAGAAATATATATTTTTAAAATAGAAGTGCTTTAAAAGAAATTTAAGGGAAAAAGTTTGAATTATATATTATTATTATATAACTTATAGTTTAAAGAAAAAACGCGTCAAATATACAGAATTAGTAAAGCATTATCTTTATGTGATTTTTTAAAATGTAATAAAATAAAACATTTTGTGTTATTAGATAAATACAATAACTATTTATGTATTTCTCTCCATTCACTATTATTAAAAAAATATTTTTTAATAGAGAGTAATACTAATTTGAAATATTGGTATGAATTGTGAGAAAATAATAGAAAAGCATTTCTTCAATCGATTGCCAGATAGGGAGCGAAGAAAAAATAATTTGTGCCGAAAATGACGCAAAAAGAATAAATGAGAGGAAAATAATGATTTGTGTTATTCTATAGTAATTGACTTATTTGGGATTCAGTGAAGGAATTTTCCGGTTCTCAGTACTGAAACCTTTTATAAATTTGTTCACCGATTCCTTTGCCTTTCTGTTGCCATTCTCTCGGATTCAGTAGAAAATTCTTTCTTATTCTTTCGGTCAATACTATTGTCATATGTGTATTGAAACAGAATTTTTTGTTTTTAGCCCCGAAGTAAACGTTAAGTTATATTCATTTATAGAATTCAAACAAAACACAAATATATAGAGAATCTGCGGTACGAGTGCTTACAGAATGACAGGAATGTAACCGTTTGGCGAATCAACGGCACATCAAATACGCTATAATAAGCCAAACACGGGTTGGTTTAGGGATCGGCATCTCATTTCCAAATCATATTCACAGTATTGGAAAGCAAATAAAATTCAAAGAAATTTCTTAACTCTTGGATAAAATGGAGACAAATAGCCGTAAGAAATAGCTGAACACATTTGACTAAAACTTTTGAGACTGCTTTTCTCAATTCCTCTCTCTCTCTCTCTCTCTCTCTCTCTCTCTCTCCTAAACTCATTCGGAATATTAATATATTTTTTGATAACCAGGAAAATAGTAATAAAAATAATTAAAAATATTTTGTTAAATTACATCTATCGCTTATGAATTGAATCAAATGTGAACAATATTTGGTGTAATAAACAGTTTGGGAGCGAATTCAATGAGTCATTAAAACAGTTGTTTATATAAAAGCTGTGCTATAATTTGTAGACATAATTATAATTAAAAATTTGTTTTTTACAATCAAAGTGAGAGAATTAAATAGAAAAGTAAACGAAATATGGTATGCAAAGTATTTTGTGAAAAATGTCAGCGCTATACACGTTAATAGTATAACAAATAGAGTACAGAGAGCTGCCATACATTGAGTTGAAAAGTGAGAGAATTAAATAGAAAAGTAAACGAAATATGGTATGCAAAGTATTTTGTGAAAAATGTCAGCGCTATACACGTTAATAGTATAACAAATAGAGTACAGAGAGCTGCCATACATTGAGTTGAATGACTTTCAACGATAACAAAAAGCATTGCAAACATTGAATCTCTTCTCATCTCTCTTTTGTTGTTGTTTTGCTGCTATTATTGTGTTTATTATAGTCTATACAGAGTTTAGTGAGAAATACAGAACAGAATCATAATGTAGTGAAAGGAAGACTTTGAATAAATCATAGCATAGAATAGTATACAATATATTCATATAATCTAACTGTAAGACTGAGTTAAGTACTGTATATAAGATGTCTATAAGTATACAAGACTTGACTTCTAGTCATTAAAATCTTATAATTAGATTAATTCGTATCACAATCTCTGCATTTGATGCCATTCTCTCTCTTAAATGATTAGATGTGATGCCAGTGTTGAGCAGCAGTTGAACTAAAAAGCAATTTCAAAGTAATTTAATACTTTAATGTCGTCTTTGAAAAAGTCAATTGTTTTTAACTCTAATAATACTCTAATTTTGAGCACAAAATTCTCGACTAAAACATTGACTCCAAAAAAGAGTAGTAAAAGAGTGTAAAGAGTGTAAAAAGTCGGTAAAGAGTGGGGAAGAGTGGGCCAAATGCAAGAAATCTCTACTCATTCAGAGATTACTAAATTGAAAGTTTCCCCAAAAAAGCAATACTAGAGTAGAGTTTGAGTACATTTTAGTGTGTGTTTAATGTAAAGAGAGTGCAATAGACTGTAGATTGGAGTGAGAGTTAGAGTGGATGTGGAGTACAAACAATATNAAATTGAAAGTTTCCCCAAAAAAGCAATACTAGAGTAGAGTTTGAGTACATTTTAGTGTGTGTTTAATGTAAAGAGAGTGCAATAGACTGTAGATTGGAGTGAGAGTTAGAGTGGATGTGGAGTACAAACAATATATCGATTTGTTTCTCCAATTTTCTGTTCAATCCTTCATTTGTTAATTTCGTTCAAAACTCGTCGTTATTTTGCTTTTATTTAAGACTAAAATATAAGATCCGAAGATTAGATCGAAGTATATATAAGGCTTACGTAAGACATGTTTGATTAGAGAATAGATTCTCATTAAACAAACACTGCATTCGTTAGACTTATATTCAAATGAGAAAACAGTTTACTATATAATTATTTAATGCTTTAGTTTTTGGCATTAAAATGAGTTTCACACCAATTTTCTGCTCAAATAGAGCGAGTGTTACGAAAATATTACAAATATTTTATAAGTAATTTATCTGCCGAAAAAAATGTATTGACTTTATTTTGACTTAAAAATAATTGAAAAATTGTGTTCAGAAACTATACAAAAGTGTTTAGTAGAGTAAATAAATGAGTATAAATTGGAGTCAACAGTAAATGAGTGACAGTATTGTCCGCAACAAATGCCGGCAGACGTCAAGTCGAGAGCCAAACAAAAACTTATTTTCCGATTAAATCTGTTATAAACACACAAACGATAAGAAAAGCCTTTAATTAATATATTCATCACATCTCTCGTTGTATTGAATATATAAAACTCGTACGAAATTAGGTTTAATTTTTGCTAAACGTTGTGCTAAAGAAATGGTATAAAAGCTATATTTTATGTGTTGAAGAAAATAAAGCAATTAATCTTTCATTTCCTTTAGCCGTGTAATAGAAAATTGTTATTAAATAGCAATGAAATTATCTGTCAATCAATTCGCTGAACGAAATATATATATATATAAGACATTTTTGTATTCAAATCCAATCATAAAATTGTCAAATATTTTTTGCATCAAAATTGATAAAAAAATCTCAATATTTCACGAGAAAAAACTTTAAACAAAATATGTTTTGAATGTTTTTTTGAATTCTTGAAATTTATTGTACAACAGATTATTCGAGTCTAAAAGCAAACATTTTCTTCTCTCAC
>CAJPVJ010001957.1:0-14455 GCA_905397405.1 Oppiella nova
TGTTTTGAATTTTATTTTGTATTATTACCTTAATATAAATAGTAAATAGTTAAATACAAGTGAATGTTAATAACTGATCTTGACTAGTTTTTTGTGCTCTTTCTAATGCACTTTTCAGATTTATTCTCTGACTCATGGTTAAAAAGTTAGAATCATATTTTTGTTAAAATTTTTAAAGTCAAAATGTCATAAAAATCGCACTTTATTTTGAAACAAAATGCTGTTGGAATATCTATAATAGCACTAATAATGACCAAGATACTGAGGTTTTAATATTAACCGAGATTAGAGGAATCTCTGAAAAATTCACTGAAAACCCCATGTATTTTCAATGGCAAAATCTCGTTTAACTTTGAAATTAAATAACCCAGTTATCCTGGTAGATTTATACAACAAATGGCATATCCATAGATTTCGACATTATCCAGCTACATTTTGGTGAAAACCGATTAAGGATTGGATTATCCGTTCAGATGCTATTCAAGTTATCCCGGGTAAAGATAGAAGCCGACATATGCTGTATATAATATTTATACATAAACATTTTAAAACATTACAACATACCTGTACTCATCCGTGGGTTCATATCCTAGTCTCTCGACAAACCGGCCATCGGTTATGAAATCGCAAACACTATCGAAGTCTCCGTTATATACGAGTATTTTCGCGATTCTGTGCTTTTCTATTAAGTCTACGAAAGTCTGGCTCCCATTCCGGAGCTCAATGTTATATCCCTGGTGTCCCATGTATTCCGACCACACGGGGGCGTCATTAAGTACGTGCAGTGCTTTACGTACGTCCACACGATTCATATACTCTTTGTGACCCGAGTGGGGACAATACGAGGGTCTTTCCCTATATTCTGCTTGCTTAAATAATTTATTATTAGGGTTGTATGTGTTATGCACAACATATGATTGTGAATTATTCACTGGGTCTCTATCCAGTGGGCAATTGTCGTATATGTTGTATAAGTTGATTATAGCAACAGGTTCCTTTTTAACCGAGTCACATTTTCTATAACATAATATATTTTTAATAACGTGATATAAAATAAATTATTTTGACTATATACATTGTAATTTAACTAATAAAACAAATTATATTTGTTAAAACCTACGTTTTATTAATCGGGTTCATAAAGTCGCATTTGAACCTAATAGCCAGGTCATCGCCACAACAGCTTTCTAGTTTACTTTGATAATAATGTGGACTTATTAAGCCATGACCAAGGGCAAAGTCATATTGCGATAATGTGGGTACTTGTGAAACGTCAGCTGTAGTCCAATCATATTTGCCGTTGCCAATAGCAATACCTATAATTAATTTATTTATTAATTATAAAAATTGTATGGTTATAATTTTTACTCAACTTACCTTGTAGATTTATAGTCGATTTTTGAACATATATCTCATAGGCCAGCATGGGCACATAAACGCCACCATAACTTTCACCGGTTATATAAAATGGATTTTTTCTAAGTTTGGGAAATTTATTGAAAAAACTTTCCAGGGCAAAATAGGTGGCAACCGCTGTAAATGTATTATCATTTATGAGGGGACCAAGGTGCTCATCATAACTAAACCCAACACCCGCTGGAGTTTCCATGTATAGCACATTTGCCACCTTATTCCATGAGTATTGGTTCATGGTCAGTTTTGTACCATTACTGTCCGCTTTAAAGGGTCCATTCTCTGTGAACAACCCTAAAAGGGAACTACACATTGGGCCACCATTTAGCCATAGGACTACCGGTGCGTTTTCAGGATCCAGTTCACTTTCAAGGTACCAATAAAATTGGTGTCGCCCAGTGGTTGAGTCCAAATAGCCTGAATACTGTCGGAACTTTACCGGCTCACCTAAGCCAGGTAAACTAAGTATTTCATCAGGGTTACTATTAATTACATGATTAATATTCAGTATAATTAGTAAAGTAAATATTAGTCTATTGCTCATTTTTTATTATCAGTATATTTATTACATTCAGTTTACGTAGATAAATTTTAAAAATAGTATATTAAAATTTTTATTTATATACCCAGTATCATTTTGTAATTTCTATTGCAGCACTTTGATATGTGCTGCAATTTTGTATCACGCTGACCTTGCTTATAGATACGAATTAAAAACGTTTTAGTTTATAAAATGTATTTTATAAAGTAGATTATGCTCATGTATGTATTTTTTAAAACTTTCCACTTTATTATATTGTAGTTTTTATAAGTACCTGATTAGATATTAACAGATTTAATGTATTTGAACATTGAGCTCAGAATTATTTTATAATATTTTTTATTAAAAAATATTTTAAATAAAATATCATGGTACTATTTAATAAAATTAATTAACACACTAGACAAAAACTGATCAACTGTACAATACATAGAGGTGAACAGTGCATAATTATAATATTTTATGATGATAATTTATTTTTAAAAATATTGTTTTCATTAATTGTTTTAGATTAATTTTTATTAAAATTTTATAAAAAAAATTATCACTTAATGTAAAACTTTTGAAACATAATTATATTTGTATATTTATTTAAATTATTACAGTTTTGTATACCCGAGCAATGCTTTCAGTATCTGTAGGGCGGCCTCAGGTTTATCGGTGGGAACGGCATGTCCGGCGCCCCTGACCGTCAAAAAACTTAGACCTCGCTCATAATGCTGCACAAAACCTCCCTCCACACCATCCGGTTTGCCATCAACTGTCCAGGGTCTATCGTATTAAACATAAATAACTTATAATTATTACACATAATCCAACGTAGCGATATTAATTAATAGTAGCCTACAAACTTTATTAAACATTTATCCAGTTAGTTATACTAATTTGTGTAGTTAATATATAAAATAGACAAACTTTCTAGTGACAAACTACAGTTTAGTAACTACACCGTTAACATTGATATACAACATACCTGTACTCCACCACGGGTTTATATCCCAGTCCCTCCACAAACCGGGCGTCGGTTATGAAATCGCAAACACTATCAAAGTCACCGTTATATACAAGTATTCTCCCGATTCTGTACTTTTCTATTAAGTCTACGAAAGTCTGGCTCCCATTCCGTAAGTCTCGTGTATAACCCTTATCGCCCTTATAGGCCGACCATTGTTTGGGCGCATCATTGCGTACGTGCAGTGCCTGACGTACGTCCGCCCGGTTCAGGTACTCCTTGTGGCCCGAGTGGGGACAGTAATCGGGTTGGTTAGTATTTTGTGCTTGCTTCAATAATTTGTGATTAGCGGAATTTGGGTTATAAAATGGATCATATTGAGACCCATTAACCGGCTCCATATCCAGGTGGCAGTCGGAGTATATATTATATAGGTTTATTATAGATACTGGTTCCTTTTTGACCGAGTCACATTTCCTATGAATTTAAACATAATAAATTAATTTGTCATGTTATTATTGTACCCAGAATAAATATTAGAAAGTTTACATGTTTGTATAATTAATTAGCAAGTCATTTTAAAAAGTAATAATTAAATAAACTTAATTTACGTTTTATTAACCGGGTTAAGAAAGTCACACTTCCACTTGTTATCCTGGTCAATACTACAGCAGCTATTAATTTTTCGTTGATAAAAATTCGGACTTATTAACCCATGACCGAGGGCAAAATCATATTCCGACAGGGTTGGTACATTTGAATCATAAGATAATGTCCAATCAAATAGTCCATTCCCAATAGCCATGCCTATTACAAAAATGTATACCAAACATTAATATGACAATAAATATAATAAACATTAAAATAAAGTACCTTGCAGATTTATGCTTGATTTTCGTGTAAATATCTCATTGGCTAACATCGGGACATAAACGCCACCATAACTCTCACCCGTTATATAAAATGCATTTTTCTTAAGGTGTGGGTATTTGTCGAAAAAACTCTCCAGGGCAAAATAGTTAGCAACGGCTGTAGCATTATTATCATTTAGTGGCTCAGGATCATTCTCATCGTAACTAAATCCCGTACCGGCAGGCGATTCCATGTATATAATATTGACCACTTTATTCCACGAGTATTTGTTCATGGTCAATTGTATGCCTTTACTGTCCACCGTATATGGTCCATGCTCAGTGAACATTCCTAATAGGGAGCTACACATAGGACCACCAGTTAGCCACAGGACTACCGGTGCGTTTTGAGGATCCAGTTCACTTTCGAAATACCAATAAAAATGATGCCGACCTTTGGTTGCATTTAAATAGCCGGAGTACTGCCGAAATTTTACCGGCTCAGGTAGGCCAGGTAAGTTTTGTATTTCATCTGGGTTAGCGGTATATACACAATTAATATAAATTATGATAGGTAGAATATAACTTAACAATAGTGTATTCATTGTTTAATATGAAATCAGTTTTATTTGATTAAATTTAGTATTAATGTAATTATTAAAATTAATGTCCACATATTTATACTTTTTATACTGTATAAAAGTATTTTATATTTATCTCAATTATATGCCCTTGATGATTCATAGTAACGTTTATACTTATCAAGTACACTTCACTGATAATTTTTAGATACAAACTATTTTAGCTAATTAATTAAATGTACAAAATAGGGCCACCATTTAGCCATAGGACTACCGGTGCGTTTTCAGGATCTAGTTCACTTTCGTGATACCAATAAAATTGGTGTCGCCCAGTGGTTGAGTCCAAATAGTCTGAATACTGTCGGAACTTTATCGGCTCATCTAAGCGAGGTAAACTAAGTATTTCATCAGGGTTACTATTAATTACATGATTAATATTCAGTATAGTTATTAAAATAAATATTAGTCTATTGTTCATTTTTATATTGTCAGTCTATTAATGACATAAGTACTTAGATAAATTTTAAAAATAGTATTTTAAAATTTTTATTTATACCGTATACCTAATTATTTTTGTAATAGCTATTGCAGTACTTAGATAAGTGTTGTAATTTTGTATCGCGTTGACCTTGCTTATAGATACGAATTAAAAACGTTTTAATTTATAAAATATATTTTATAAATTAGATTATGCTCGGTATATATTTTTTAAAACTTTCCACTTAATCATATTTTCATTTTTATATGTACCTGATTAGATATTAACAGATTTACTGTATTTTAACAATGAGCTCAGAATTGTAATATTTTATATTTAAAAATATTTTTAATAAATTATTATTGTGCTAGTTAATAAAAATAATTAACTTATTAGACAAAACTGATAAACTGTACAATATATAAGGGTGAATAATACACAATTATGATATTTTATGATGATAATTTATTTTTTAAAAATTGTTTTCATTAATTAATTAAGATTAATTAATATTAAATTTTTTAAATAGAATTATTACATAGTGTACAACTTTTGAAGCATAATTTTATTTGTATTTTGTATTTAAATTATTACAGTTTTGTATATCCGAGCAATGCTTTCAGTATCTGTAGGGCGGCCTCAGGTTTATAGGTGGGAACGGCATGTCCGGCGCCCCTGACTGTCAAATAACTGAGACCTCGCTCATAATGCTGCACAAAACCTCCCTCCACCCCATCCGGTTTGCCATCAACTGTCCAGGGTCTATCGTATTAAACATAAATAACATAAAATTATTACACATATGCCATTAATGTAGCAACATTAATTAACAATAGCCTACAAACTTTATAAAAGTTTATTGGACATTTATCCAGTATATACAATAATACAAATTTATTTAGTTATTATATATAATGGGCAAACTTTCTAGTGACATACTACAATATAGTAATTACAATACACCATTGCATAGATATACAACATACCTGTACTCTTCGGTATACCTATATCCCAGTCCCTCCACAAACCGGGCGTCGGTTATAAAATCACAAATACTATCGAAGTCTCCGTTATATACGAGTATTTTCCCGATTCTGTACTTTTCTATTAAGTCTACGAAAGTCTGGCTCCCATTCCGTAAGACTTTTGTGTAACCCTTTTCGCCCTTATAGGCCGACCATTGTTTGGGCGCATCATTGCGTACGTGCAGTGCCTGACGTACGTCCGCCCGGTTCAGGTACTCCTTGTGGCCCGAGTGGGGACAGTAATCGGGTTGGTTTGTATTTTGTGCTTGCTTCAATAATTTGTGATTAGTGGTGTTTGGGTTATAAAATGGATCATATTGAGACCCATTAACCGGCTCCATATCCAGGTGGCAGTCGGAGTATATATTATATAGATTCATTATGGATACTGGTTCCTTTTTGACCGAGTCACATTTTCTATGAACGTAAACATAATAAATTAATTTGTCATGTTAATTTACCCAGAATAAATATTAGAAAGTTTACATGTTTTGTATAATTAATTAGCAAGTCATTTTAATAATTAAATAATAATTAGTAATCATTTTCAATAAATAATAATAAAATAAACTTAATTTACGTTTTATTAACCGGGTTAAGAAAGTCACATTTCCACTTGTTATCCTGGTCAATACTACAGCAGCTACTAATTTTTTGTTGGTAAAAACCGTGGCTTATTAATCCATGACCAAGAGCAAAGTCATATTGCGACAGTGTGGGCACTTGTAAAACGTCAGCTGCAGACCAATCAAATAGTCCGTTACCAATAGCAATGCCTATTTTTAAAAATGTACTTAATTTTAATATGATAATAAATATCAGTAAGTTTCAAAAATAGGTAGCATTCACATTTAGTAATGTTATAAGTATTACTATTTGTAATAATTTGTAATACATGGAACTCAATGATAAATATAATTAACATTAAAATAAAGTACCTTGCAGATTTATGCTTGATTTTCGTGTAAATATCTCATTGGCTAACATCGGGACATAAACGCCACCATAACTCTCACCGGTTATATAAAATGCATTTTTCTTAAGGTGTGGGTATTTGTCGAAAAAACTCTCCAGGGCAAAATAGTTAGCCACAGCTGTAGTATTGTTATCATTTAGTGGTTCAGGATAATTTTCATCGTAACTAAATCCCGCACCGGCAGGCGATTCCATGTATATAATATTGACCACTTTATTCCACGAGTATTTGTTCATGGTCAATTTTATGCCTTTGCTGTCCACTGTATATGGTCCATGCTCAGTGAACATTCCTAATAGGGAACTACACATAGGACCACCATTTAGCCATAGGACTACCGGTGCGTTTTGAGGATCTTGCTCACTTTCGAAGTACCAATAAAAATGATGTCGACCTTTGGTTGCATTTAAATAGCCGGAGTATTGTCGAAATTTTACAGGTTCAGGTAGGCCAGGTAGGTTTTGTATTTCATCTGAGTTAGCCGTATATACACAATTAATATAAATTGTGATAGGTAAAATATAAAATAACAGTAGTGTATTCATTGTTTAATATGAAATTAGTTTTGGTTTTAATTAAATTCAGTATTAATGTTCTTGTTAAAATTAATGTCTACATATTTATACTTTTTATTCTCTATACAAGTATTTCATATTATCTCTATATGCCCTTGATGATTCATAGTAACGTTTATTTTTATCAAGTACACTTCAATGATATTTTTCAAATTTTACAAACTATTTTAGCTAATTTATTAAATTTACAAACTATTTTATTTATATAAATATCATTTTATATTATTTTAATTCTAAATAATTTAGCTATATTTTTGAAAATATAATTGTTTAAAATAATTATTATATTAAATTAAAATACAGAATGAACATATTCATTTTTCTAATTTATATTAAATTACTTAATCTACCACAAATATGATGTAGTACCAATATAAACAATGTAAGTTATAGTGTAGTGAATAATAATATCTTGCTATCTGATTCAAGTCCTAAAATAATTTCATATTTTAGAAATAATAATTAAAATTAATGTATTCTCTCGTATTATTAATATAAATCCCAAATAATTAATATTATTATTATTATTATTATTACAATTTCTATCTAATAATCAACAGTATCTACAATACTTTTTTAATGGTGGTACTCTAGAGGTACGATACCTGACATGAATTTAGGAGACTCCTGGTACTCCCTTTTTAATACAGTTTAAATAATTACCTTTTCCAATTAACTTTCAGTAATTTTTTCTGTCATAATTATAACAAGTAATTGAAATAACATCTAAAAGTATTGTATAGTGCTAATTAAATATTTTATTTAAAAATGATTTTATTATATTATATATAATAAATACTAAAGTAATTTTAATGCAAAAATAATTATATTTAACTATTTCAAATAATAGTATTAAAGTTATAATTATTTATTAACCATAGTATAATTTTTTATAATAACAGCATAAGTATTTATTATTAATTATAAGATTTATATTTGTGATTGTATATTTTATAAATTTTTATTATTAACAACTTTATTAATCATTTCAAATATTATGTTACAAAGTAGTATATCATCCTAACAATTGTATGTTAATATATCAAATCCATTCATTTTTAATAATATAAAGTATTTATAATTTTGAGGAAAAAATATTTATTAAAATCAAATCATTTTAATGCAAAAATGATTACAACTTTGCGTAACCAACCAAAGCCTTTAATATCTGTAGGGCGGCCTCGGGCTTATCGGTCGGCACCATATGACCCGACCCTCTGACCGTCAAAAAACTGAGACCTTTCTCATAATGCTGTACAAAACCACCCCCAACACCATCTGGCTTGCCATCAACTGTCCAGGGTCTATCATATAAAACTTTATATTAATTTTTAATAATTTGAATTTAATGTATCATGTGTATTATACTTATTTAAAATGAACATGTTTTAACAAATAATAATTTTTGGAAACTTTATATTCAAAGTTCATTACCTACAGTATGTTTATACTTATTACTAGACTACCTGTCCATTTAAAAAAAACAGTGACATACCTGTAATCCTCGATATATTTATAGCCCAGTCCCTCGACAAACCGGGCGTTGGTCACAAAATCGCAAATACTATCGAAGTCTCCGTTATATACGAGTATTTTCGCGATTCTGTACTTTTCTATTAAGTCTACGAAAGTCTGGCTCCCGTTCCGCATATCAATAGTATAGTTAGTATTGCCCTTAAAGTCCCACCATTTGGGCGCATCATTGCGTACGTGCAGTGCTTTACGTACGTCCACACGATTCATGTACTCTTTGTGACCCGAGTGGGGACAGTAGGCGGGTTTGTCTATGTTTTGTGCTAGCTTCATTAAATTATTGCTCGGGTCGTATGGGTTATATAATCCAAATAATTCGGAACTATTAACAGGGACAATTTCTAGTGGACAATTGTCGTACAGGTTATAACGGTTGATAACATCTACTGGCTCCTTTTTGACCGAGTCACATTTTCTATGCATTAAAATATAGTATAAATAAAAGTAATATAAAATTTCAGTAACATAAATCATATTAGTAATCTAAAATTGATCATTTATACTAACGTTTTATTAACAGGGTTTAGAAAGTCGCATTTCCACATGTTATCCTGGTCAATACTGCAACAGCTTGCAATTTTTTTCTGATAGAAATGCGGACTTATTAAGCCATGACCAAGGGCAAACTCATATTCCGATAAGGTAGGTTGGTCAGTATAATCATATTGGTTAAAATCATATTTTCCATTTCCAATAGCAATTCCTGTAATAATTAATTTTATATAAATATATTTTTCAATTATTATATTTATAAAATTACCTTGCAGATTTATACTTGATTTTTGCGCAAATATCTCATTGGCTAACATCGGGACATAAACGCCACCATAACTCTCACCCGTTATATAAAATGCATTTTTCTTAAGGTGTGGGTATCTGTCGAAAAAACTCTCCAGGGCAAAATAATTAGCCACAGCTGTAGCATTATTATCATTTAGTGGCTCAGGATCATTTTCATCGTAACTAAATCCCACTCCGGCCGGGGATTCCATGTATATAATATTGACCACTTTATTCCACGAGTATTTGTTCATGATCAATTTTGTGCCATTACTGTCCACCGTATATGGTCCATTCTCGGTGAGCATACCTAATATGGAACTACACATTGGCCCACCATTTAGCCATAGGACTACCGGTGCTGTCTCAGGATCTATCTCAGCCTCGAAATACCAGTAAAAATGATGCCTACCTTTCGTAGCGTTTAAATAACCAGAGTATTGCCGAAATTTGACTGGCTCAGGTAGCCCGGGTAGATTGAATATCTCATCAGGGTTAGCGTTAAATGCCCAACCAATATTTATTAAAGTGGGTAAAATAAATATTATTAAACTATTCATTTTAATAGTAGTTTTGTTTAATATAATAACAAAATGTTTTTAATTATTTATAAAAATGTTGATGTTTATATACAATTTTAAAAGTATTTATAAAGTACAAGTTTATAATATAATATTTATCTCATATCTCTATGCCCTTGATCATTCTAAGTATGGTTTATTGTTATCTAGAACATTGACTGACTATTCTAGGTAACTATGTTTTTAATTTTATAAATTTAATTAATATTTAACTTAATTACTATTAAATATTTTGTAAAATTTATTTAAATTTTGATTATTAATCGAATTAAGTAATGATTTATTTTAAATTATTAATATTATCAAGATTTTAAAACTCTTACAAAAATAGTACACTGCTAATTTTTACATCTAAAATATCACATAGTACCTATAAACACATTTACAGTGTACTGGATGTATTATACTGTACTTGTTAGTGTAACGTTAATGCAACGCAACAGGGTAAAGTATATTTATCTGATTTAAGTCCTGTATACCATACAATAGAAACGTTTACTATTTTAATACTAATGTATAAATAAATTGATAAATTTATTACTATTAATATTTTTAAACTAAATTAGTAATATTGTTATAGACATTTTAGTTATCATTAATTATAATGAAAAAAATTAATTTTAATTTTATTTCAATTTAATAAACTGTTAATATGTTTACAACTTTGCGTAACCAATCAAAGCCTGTATTATCTGTAGGGCGGCCTCTGGCCGATCGGTGGGCACCATATGACCCGACCCTCTGACTGTCAAAAAACTGATACCTTTCTCATAATGCTGTACAAAACCGCCCTCAACACCATCTGGTTTGCCATCAACTGTCCAAGGTCTAAATAACAAAATTATTTTATGTAAGTATAGTAAATAAATTATTTTATATTTTTAAAACTAAAAATTAAATTATATTTTATTGACCTATAAATACCTAAAATTATGGTTGCCTTACATAATAGTTTTAATTATAAAAAATTTATATTTAATTTAATTAGGCTAGCTACTTAACTACATCACTGCCTATATAAGACATACCTGTATTCATCAGTTGTTTTATATCCCAGTCCCTCGACAAACCGGCCATCGGTTATGAAATCGCAAACACTATCGAAGTCTCCGTTATATACGAGTATTTTCGCGATTCTGTACTTTTCTATTAAGTCTACGAAAGTCTGACTCCCATTGCGATCATCAATTTTGTAACCCTGCGGACCCTTATATGATGTCCACTTGGGTGCGCCACTACGTACGTGCAGGGCCTGCCGTACGTCCGCCCGATTCATGTAGTTCATGTGGCCTGAGTGGGGACAGTTGACCTGTTGTTTGACATTTTGTGCTTGCTTAAATAATTTATTATTAGTGTTGTACGCTTGCGATATATTATATGGGTCCATTTCAAGTGGGCAATTGTCGTAGATGTTGTACGCGTTAATTATTGCCACATGCTCAATTTTAACCGAGTCACATTTTCTAAAAAATATTTGATTTATTATGTATAATAGATTGTTAGTATTTAAAATAATTTTCAAATTAAAACTTTATAATACTATTATTATTAATATTTTAGATTAATTTATAATAAATAGTTTATAATTAATTACGTTTTATTGATTGGATTTACAAAGTCGCATTTAAACTTCTTATCCTGGTCAATACCACAGCAACTTTCAATTTTTTGTTGATAGAAATGCGGACTTATTAAACCATACCAAGGGCAAAATCATACTGTGATATTGTAGGCTGTTGCATTATTGCTTTATTATAATCAAAACAGCCATTCCCAATAGCCATTCCTGAAATTATCAGTTAGTTTTAATAAATAAATTTCTCAAGTTGAGATTCTCAACTAACCCTGATAAAAATATAACAAAAAAATAATACCTTTTAAATTAATACTTGAATTTCGCGCAAATACCTCATTGGCTAACATCGGGACGTAAACCCCACCATAACTCTCACCCGTTATATAAAATGCATTTTTCTTAAGGTGTGGGTATTTGTCTAAAAAACTCTCCAGGGCAAAATAGTTATCCATCATTGTAGAATTATTATCGCTATGTGGCTCAGGGACATTTTCATCGTAACTATGACCCACACCTACCGGTGTCTCCATGTATAGCATGTTGGCCACCTTATTCCACGAGTATTGGTTCATGGTCAATTTTATGCCATTACTGTCCACCCGATAAGGCCCATTTTCGGTGAACAGTCCCAATAATGAACTGGCTAAGGGACCACCATTTAGCCATAAAACTACCGGTGCGTTATCAGGATCTTGCTCACTCTCGATGAACCAGTAGAAATGGTGTCGACCTTTCGTAGCGTTTAAATAGCCTGAGAATTGTCGGAATTTTACTTTCTCCGGGAGGCCAGGGAGGTTGTGTATTTCATCGGGGTTAGCAGCAAATATTATGTTTATATTTATAAACAAAGATAGAATAAATAATGTAATAACATTCATATTTTACTATTTTATTTTACATTATAAGACAGATGTTTAGTTTTTAAAATGAACTAGCCATATTTATATAAAATTTTACATGTAAAGGCACAAGGACACAGGGTTTCACAATGACCTTGTTTTATATTGAAATACTTTCATAATTAAGTAACTATTATCAATAATTTATGTCGTATTAATATTAATTAAAACTATAATAGCTTGTATTTTTATAAAATAAATACTTTTAATGCATAAAATTTAAATTAATTTAAAATTTAAAACTGATGTTATAAAAAATTTATTTTATTTATAGTAATATATTTTAAAATATATATTGAATGTTTATTACATATTATCAATGCTATATTGTAGCATAAAATATTTTTAATCAATAAACTGATATAATCTTTATCTAAATATTACATGTGGAAGATATTACAGTATTAAGCTATTGTCTTAAGTCATATTAAATGTCATAAAGATATTTTTTAAATTAATTTGTACAAATTAAAAACTTCATTAAGTAATTTTCAATAAATGGTCAAATATGATAAATAAAATAAACATTTATAAATTTAAAATTTGATAATTAAATATTTTGTGATTACCATTTTAAAACTTAGTTTTTGTGTAAAGGTTTAGGTATTTTTTAATCAGGTAATTAAAATAATAAATTTGACATTGATATACGAACTTATACTCAGGCACGCACTTAAAATAGCGTACCACAATATTTATCTAGTGTATCCACTTATATTTTAAAAATATTATTATGCAACATTTTTACCAGTATAATATTTTTATATTTTTGCAATTAAAGTGTGCAACATTAAAATCTACTGTTTATATAATTTTAATATATAATTTTCAATTCTTATATACTACTAGAATTATATTTGTATTTATCATAATCAAATAAATGTCTTAAATTTATAAAACACTCAATTGTGTCGGGTACACCTACGGGAACGGTACCCAAACTTACGGCAATCGGTGTAAGATTGCCACCGGATGATCTTGCTCAGATATATTCTCACGTCAATGCGTTCGTGTAAATTGCATTTAAACTGCAAAATACATAATAATTCAAAAACTAACTAGGTACATAAATTTAAAATAAATAACAATACCAATGGTGCATGCTTATAGCAATCATAGGACTCCCAACTGGCGCAACACCTTTCCCGCGAATTAGGTGTGGCCAGTGGTGCGCTCCATAAGGCCTTCCCATTGAGCGGTATATCCCAGCGCCGGTATGCGGAAGTCATACATTTTGTCGCAGGTTTCCATGTTTTCTCAAAACACGTATTAACCAATGGAGTCAACGCGGGCTTACAGAGTCGACACCCCGTGGGAACCCGATTTGCCAACACTAGTGTAGTTAATAAGCAAATAGTAATTAATTTGTTCATGGTGGTTAGTAAAAAAATTTTACAACATTTTTAAATACGCATAATTAATTTTGTTACTAGAAATTTATAAAATAATGATTATACATGTATATATTTTATGCAATATGTTATGATAAAATTAAAATAGATTGCAATTTCAATACATATTAGTGATAATGTAATGATTTATTTATTAAATATTTTGAAAAAATATTTTTTTAATGAATTACCGCATTGTTTAGAGTTTTATGATAAGTTGAAATAATTTATTAGTCTATTAGCTAATAGTGCTAAATGTTTATATGATTATAAAGGGTATAAATATAATATATTATGTAATAT
>CAJPVJ010001958.1:0-14452 GCA_905397405.1 Oppiella nova
ATAAAATCAATTATAATACGGTATTTGAAAGCGAGTCGACTTCTAGTATTTGAGAGTATAATCATATTATTGATCCAAAAGTTATATCCAATCCTATGATACGATTCTTTACCAGTCGTACAGTACAGTAGATGACAGTCAATACAAACTTATATTTATGAATTGACATAAAAATATTTGAAATATCACTTTTCCTATTTATAGACATGTGTTTTTGAAACATTTTATCCATTTATTATTTGCTTATCATTACGGAATATTTATAAAAGCCTTTATTATTGGTACTTGTAATCAATTATTGCATTAATTACTTATAATTTTGGCGATAATTTTGATGAATATTCAGATTTATATCATTTATTAAATGCAAACATTTTCCCTTTTGACAGATGTTTAGTTAAAAATATAGTAACAAATGGTGTGAAGAATTTTCATCTAAATTATCGCTTTTTATAATCAATCATTTTTGATTAGTTTTTTGCCACAAATTTTTACCATTTCCCTTAAAACAGTTGATTTTGCATTTAAAATTAGATATGCAAAAATGTCTTGAAACAAGTCACACACATTTGCCCATAAAAACAGTTATTGTAATAACCAAATGGGTTCACAAAAATAGTTTCTAAGGTTTTAGGTTAGGATTTGTGAGATATTTACATACGAAATAAAAAAACATAAATAATATTTTGCTAAAACTTTAAATCAAATGTCAAAACAATGTTTTCATTTCTACAGATAAACTAAAATTTAAGGTTTGGAAGTTTTTTTAAGTTAGTAAAAACTTATTTTCTAGCGTTTTATAGCATTTTTATCTAAAAACTTTTATAAACCAACATTCAATAACTCACTTCGTTTTGAAAAAATACTAAATAATATTTAGTAAATACTGTTTAAACCTTAAACCTCACAGATTTATACGGGATAAATAAGCCATGCTCAAATGGCCAGAAGCTATTATTTATGTTTTATAATATTAAGTATTTGTTTTAAAATATTATTGTGGGACTAAAGCTTAGGATTTGAATATAAAATTGTAAATAATATTCACTAAAGTTCTATGATTTAGTTTAATGTTTTCACAATATTATAACGTAAAATATATTTAAATATTTTACAGCTCAGTATGTATTTCTACTGTAATTATACTGCATGTATTTTCTACATAATTTAATTTTTGATAAGTTAATTAAATGTTGTATGTCATTTACTCAAAAAACATTGAACTGAAAATTGGATTTAGTTTAGTGTTTGGTTAGGGTTTGGGTTACAATTGTTTAGTATGCACGCGATATTGTATTGAATACTACTGTAACCGTTTACTTAACCAAACATTACTAAACAATTGTAACCCAAACCCTAACCAGACAATAAACTACAATTAAGCCAATTTTGTATAAATTCAGTTAATTGTTGGCAACAATTTATAACGGCTAAAGGTATCAGTCTCACAAACACGCTATTATATCTAATACTTCTGAATAATTCAAAATGGTATCAGTTCTTACAGTTTTGGCTATTTGAAAAACATTTGCTACAAAATGGTTAAAATAGTCGTAATAATAATGTTACTGATAGTGAGTGTGAGAACAGAATCCAGTTCCTCATCGGTGTGTGAAATATGCAAACAATTGCCACAAATCCCACGACAGTATGATTTCGATGAATACAAGCATTGGGTGTCAAAAACCATTGAATTCAATGACAAACTCTGGACATTAATGGCAAATACGACTAAAAATGCTTATCTAGTGACCGATATTCACAATGAACTCCTGTTTTATAAGGAGGAGCTCTTGAGACACACAAAAGATGGAAACATATTCTTGGAAACAAAAAATGATGTCATTCCAATGGCCATCAAGTACTTGGGCATCAAAATGAAAGTATTAAAAGATATTATAAGTGGACAGGTATGACAACTTCTTGAAGGGCGACTCCGGACAGGACCTGTATGCCAGGGAACAGTCAGCTTTGCTCATGCCTTTGATGGCGGCCACCAAATATTTTTCGCTGAAATTGAATTTATTGCCGAAAGCGCGGACATAACCGGCCGCTGTCGGGAACACTCCGGCCCCGTATTGGCCGATCTCACACACGGCACGGGACTGACAGGCCTCGCCCTTCACGTTGAGCGCCTCCAACGACTTGACGGGTAGGGAGCGTATGGATCGCGAGACCATCTCGTAGTTGAGGTTCTTGAGGTCGCCGACCGTCTCGCTGACCGATCGCACGAGGAATGGGGCCGACAGTCCCACTGCGGCCAACATCGACGGGAATAGACTGCCCATTAGGATGATGGCCGACACCAACACGAAACCCAGTTTGAAGGCACCAAAGAGTGTGAGTTCGGCCAACGCTTTGATGGGGTCGGGAAAGGCGGTCATCGCCCGGCCCCGGATGTCATTGAATTTCGATACCATTTCCATCACTTGCATGGCCTGTTGTATAGGGTTGGCGCCCCTGTCCTGCTCCTCCATCTCGTCATAACTGTCCAATTCGTTGCACAGCGACGATGTGATGACAATTGTGACGAGGAGTCCGCAAACTAACAGCAAATTTGTGGTCATTTTTGTACTCTTGAGCGACAAATACTGAAAGCGAAGAAATACTTTCACACAAACGTATTGATCAAAGTTAAGCGACTTTTTGTGAGCAAAAACTTGTGAACAATAACTTAAATACTGGGCTCTAAACTGACCGAACAAAACACCAAAAGTTAATAAGTTTTTGTGCGAAAATATGTTTAAATAGTGTGTTATTATAGCAGCGAAACCTGTTTATTAGAATTCAATTGGTCGAGGGGTTTGGTAGGAAAAAAGGGTGCAATGAGAAGCAAAAAATGGGTTAACACTGACCACTGAGTTAATTATTTGTTACCATCCTATGGCTAATACCTTGTTTAGCCCCAAGCGTACACAGTGTGTGTGTTTCAATGTGCGATCCTTTTGACTCAAAGGACTTAAAAAATTTGGTGGCATTACTGTAGGAGGTCTTAACAGTGTATCTGTAATGTATAGGTCAAGCACTTCCTGGTCAAGGACTAGTCGTTTAGTAAAGAATTTCCTTTAATAATACGGATATCATGTATTAGTTGTAGGATTTTGGACATTCATTGCAGGAATATTTTATTTCACTTATTTTTATAAAAATATATATCATTTCAAACAATTATAAGGTTTTACTAACTGAGAGATAATTCATTTGTTTTATAATTCATAATTAATATGAATTTTATTAATATTTACTTTAAATATAATTTCCATAAAGAGTATTATATTATACTAATGTGTTGTACAATAAAACAAAAACCTTAATAAAATAAATATTTATTCTTATATAGAGACAATTAATATGAAATTAGTATTAATTTATTTTATTTTCAACAATAAAGTAGATTTATATCTGAAATAAATCAATATATACGGCAAAAAGATATTACAGTATAGAATAATTAAATATACATCATATATAAAAATCAATAAACTGGTGACATAATTAAAAGTCGAAAAATAAACAATATTTTCGCTGAAAATGCCATTTGACTAGAGTTTTGAAGACTAGAGAGAAATCAATTCACACACAGTATTCTCTGCATCACAATAATTACACTTAAAGTTTCAAATAAAGAAAAATATAATTTAATCAAAAAATAACATAAATTAAACTCATATGACATTTGATATGCCGGCAATAAATTGAGATTTTAATCGCAAGGGGCTATTCATTATGCATTCATATGCCATACAGTGTAGTCAAATGTGGATCTTAGTTAGCGATAGTTTTCTTTGCGAAAAAAGCACTTAAATATTCATTTCCTCTTAATATTTATCACCGATTATGAAGTTTAGGCAAAAAAATACATTAATTGAGTCATTACTGGGAGGTTTGAAATTCATAACAGATAACGACAAATAAAATATAATATAATACTCAACGCAAACTTGAAATCAAATCCTTTTTCTAAATTTGCGACACTTTTTGCTGATTTATAACATTCGTTAGTTTCCTAAGCTTCTGGTCGACATCCAGGCGCACAGACTTTAACTTTTTGATGACGGCCTCATCGCCATCCGGATCCAGTTTGGAATCAGTGACGAGCGTGGGCTCGAAGTCGGTGATGAACTTATAGTTGCCGAGGCTTTCCAATTGAATGGCCTCATCCCTCAGCTTTTTAGTCGTCTTTTTAATTAAGTTGAGTAACGATGAGGAAGAGGTGCGGATGTGGTGTAGCTGTTGATGCTGTTCCTGCTTATGCTCCCACCGGTGCTGTGGCTGTGGCTGGTGTTGGTGTCGGCGCACCATTTGTGGCACTTTTATCATCGGATAATTCATGTCCTCGTAGTAATAGTCGCTGTCTTTATGCAGACAACACTTATGGCTCGCATTTACATAAATATCCTTTTTATTGGGTTTAGACTTATGGCGAGGCGTAGAGTAATGAACTTCTCTCCCATACATGTGTCGACGCTTTCCGTCGCTTTTTTCGGGTCTAATAATGCCGTCACTTATTGATGATGAAGATTGTAGTGATGATGAACTGCCTCTGGATGTGTAGTCGTCCTCATCTGACGAATGATGTCTGCCATTGAATCTACCCTTTGATGTATTGGTCGCTTGCTTTCCACTCCGACTCTTATAACTGTTTCTATTTTGAGACACATTTCTATTCATTCGTTGAAATGAATCACAAATTTTCTTAATATTCTCCTCCATTAGTGACATCCTCTTTGAGATATCCATCGGTTGCTGAGACTCGGCATCAATAGCTGTATTCATAATCTGTTGCTGTGTTTGTTGTTGAGGTTGTGATTGTAGTTCATGTGATTGTGTTGAGTGGTTGGCACCGACATCTCCGTTCATTACATGTATGTGTTGTATGGGTTCGTTAACTACACTATTCTTAAGAGAATTCACTTTAGATTCTGTTTTACTATTCTGGCGATCGATGCCTTCAAAAGCTCGCAATACTTGTTGAGCCAACTCCTGGACCTGACCATCAATAGTCTCTATTCTGGTCATACATTCCTTGCTCTTGAGTTCATTATCTTCCAAACGAGCCAACACTTGAATCTCTTTGCTCTCGGAATCCAATTCCTGAACTTTTGTCTCAATTCTCTTCATTATAGTCTGAAGTCTCTGGACTTCAGTCTGAAATTTCTGAGTTTCTTCGCTCAACGTATTGTCCATTCGTTGCAATTGTTTGTTGTGTTCCTTACGTTGTCTCTCAATATCGGCTAATGTTTGCGACAAATCATCCTTCAGTTCCTGCGATTGTTGGCCCAAATTCTTGCCATTATTCGACACATTAGACAATTCCGAGCGAATGGCTCTCAGATCGCGATTACTCTCATCTTTAAAGTCCATAAATTTTATCTCCAAATCTTCGGTAAAAGAATTAACTCTCGTTTTTATCTCACGATTCACTTCATTCCGCAATTCTCGCAACGACTCAATGGACTCACTCCTCACATCACTCCTCAATAATTGTATCTCTTTTTCAAATTTATTGATATCTATAGACTTATCGCTGGACCCGGAAGTCAGGGCACTGGTAGGCAATGGAGTCACGTTCTTGCTTATGATTTGCCGCAAATCCGTTACTTCCGATTTGGTTTCGCTGAGTGCGGCGCTATTCTTGCGGATCCTGTCGTCATAGTCGCTCATTTGGGTCGACATCTCACCTTTGATTGTATTTCTCTGTTTCCTTATCTCTTCGCGCAATTCGTTTCGAAGAGAAGTTATTTTCTGAGTCAAAGAAGTTGTCATTTCTTCGAATTTGTATTCTATTTGCTGTCCATTTGCTTCATAAATATTATTATCATTTTCATTGTCCTCCTCATCCTCTCCCTCTTCCATCTCTTCTTCTTCCTCATCCTCCTCTTCTTCCTCGCCATTCCCTGTGCTAATACTATGAGCTCCTGTACTCTCTAATCCGTTTTCATCCCTTTCCGAGGTTTCCACTAACGTTTCCAACGGTTGATGCGGTTTGTGATGTGTTGTGGCGTTGGCTGCGCTCTCAATATTATTATTACTATTATTATTGTTATTAGTATTAGACAATGGTTTGCCAGTCGACGGCTCGTAATTACTTGAATTATCATATTTAGATGACATACCAGTGCCCAAACTGCCAAACAAGTCATTGTAATTCTGATCGTATCCGTCAAATTCGGCGAACGGGTCTTCAGAAACATCTAATAAAAAGTCATTTATAGAAACTTCATTATGTGTTCGGTTGCCACCAGTACTGCCAATAGGGCTACCGGTGCTCTGCTTTGTATTCGCTTGGCGTACGACTTTAGCATCAATTGATGGCAAGTCAACGGAGGGTTCGTTGCTTTGCATTATGTCTCTCTGAACATCAATGCCTTTATTTGATTCACTACTGTATATGTCTTCACCCCTTGCCTTATGACTACTATTACTATCTTTTCTATACTTGTATTCACTGTTAACGTTATGATCACCAGAAGCAATGGTCGGCGCTTTCAAGTCGATTGTATGAACTTCTTTGAACTGTTTTGTATCCCCAATACCGCCGTCAGTCACATCCAATGTGACTAAATCTTCATCAATGATCGCACCCTCGCTCACATCTTCCAACAGCTCCTCCACTTCGAGCTCGAAGTCAACCGACTCTACCTCTTCGTCGCTGTTATTATTAATGTGTTTCAACGACTCGTTTCTCTTATTATTATGACTATCGTTGGCTTTGCCATCAATTTGTGAACCCCTTTTGACGTGCGATTGGTTGGCGTTTCCGTTGCCATCACTTTTGAAGCCGATGTCTTCGTCAACGAAATGCAAATTCGCGATAGAAGTCAATCCACTCATACTTAACGTCGTGGACGAGCCCTTAAGTCTCTGTTGCTCTGCCAGCGATCGATAGTAGGGGTCGTACGGGTGCTCCCAACTCGACTGCTCGGTCTCGCAGTTGAAGTAATAAAGTCTTCCTCTTTGGTCTTCACTGGCATTGAAAACACATTTCGACGCCAAAGTCGAGAGAGAAAAGAAAAGCGCATAGAATTAAACGATTGAATACTTTCTCTATTGATAAAAAGCAATTGAATAAATAGCTTATCTATTCTTCTGTGCTCTCTCTCTCTCTCTCTCTCTCTCTCTCTCTCTCTCTCGCCTAACACAATATATCTGTAGTATAAACAGTGGTATACTCTAAATAAGTCAAATGGATGGTTAGGTTTGGTTTGCCTCTAAATTCTCTAAGCAATCGGTGTGTGATTCATGAGATAAAAAATTTTGCTGTCGATTCAAATATTTTTTTGAAACTCTTATTATAGTCGGAAATCGAGAGTCAAACACACATTTGAAAAACGACAACACATTTGGTGACTTACACTGCAATCCATGGAAAGGGAAGCCTAGAAATGAGACCTTTTTTGGCGATCCATAATAAATGAGATTCTGATGTCGGATCGATGCCAATCTGTTTTGCATATAGTATTATATCTGCGATGAAAATCAATTTCAATGAGACATTGGGAGCGCACAAGTGATTAAAGTTTTGAGTTTTGGGAAATGGATTCACGAGAAATGGAAAGCGAATCGGAATTAAAATATAAATTAATTTCCAAATTATTTACTTCTTTAGGCAAGAATTTGTACTCAAATGTGAATTACATTCAGTAATAAGTTTTAAACTCATAATCTCTACGCTACTACTGTTCAGCTACTGGTGCTCACCTAACCATTGCTCTCATTTCGGATGTAAGCGTAACATAAAATTTCTTTTTCGCTGCGAAACTCAAAACTAAATAAATTTTCATTCAAAACACACATTATATTGAATTCTGACAAATAAATCTCAATTCTCAACACAATATTTGTTGTATTTTTTTCTAAAGCCATACAAAAGCTGTATCGTGTCGTAAGAGACAGCGTCTCCGGCAGTGGCCATACCTTCATCGGTGATGGAGTCGACACTAATTGGCAGCTCCTTTAGTATCGTATTAGTCGTGCGTTGTTTGGCATCAGTTGTGCAATACTTCTGATGACGTGAATCGTTCAATACCTGTGCTCCCAGACTAAGGCCTGGCTTATCATCATTACCAGCAATGGCTAATATAGCACTGGTAGTCGTCATAATGCATTTTTGCCACAATTAAAACTTTTACATAAAATATGGAAGACAATGAATGGCTGATTGTTTTATACATATATTTCACTCTAAAGTAGTCATCATTTCCTCAAACATTTGACACCTATTTTTAGCTACGAATTTGGCAAACCTTTTGGACAATTATATATTTGTGTCCAAACTTTTCATACGATGGCGATATTAATGTGGATATTATATAATACGTTTAACATTGAGTTTTGTATATAACTAGCAAAAGCTATTTTCGTATGTTTCTATAGATAAGGGTTTTTGTTTTGAATTCATCATTACTTTTAAATGCATTTCACTGTTAGTTACGATCACTATTGGAGACAGAGTTTTGTCATACAATTGATTCAACACTGGGAGACCTTATATAAGCATTCATACGACTCGGTGGACCTCAGTATTCATGTGGATATGGGTCTCGATATGTATTTTCACTGTATATAGCACTGGAGGCATATAAATATAATTATATTTCATTTGGTTATGTGTTTTGCTAAATTAAAAACATTGTTTTAGTGTAAACTCAATGAATTATGTAATGTATGTGCAGACACGGGCTAACTGTTCAATTCAATTAAGGGTTATTGGCTTCAAATGTATGGATTGACTGCCAAACGGAGAGGGAAAACCAGAAATTAAAATTACAATAAAAGTGTAACAAAAGTTTGCAAATAAATTGTTACCTAAAGAATGAAAATAATCGCCGAAATGATGAATGAGTGTTGAGATCAATAATTAGACCTCTCATCGAATGCCTGTTTAGGGAAAAACAAGAATTCAATGGAAATTTCAAATGAATTGAATTGAATTAGCATTTGAATTGTGAGGAGAGAGAGAGAGAGAGAGAGAGAGAGAGAGACCGCATAACTTATTTTCATGAGAGTAAAGAGAAAGAAAATAAAAACAAATTTGAATTTATATCCAATGTTATGAAAAGCCTTACAAAAATTATAATTAAATTTATTCACAAAAACATTAATATGAATTGATATGCGAAATAAAGGAGAAATTCCTGAAAAAATTCAAAGCAAAACATATAATTATTTTATGAAAGATTAACAATGAATTAGGTTTAAGAATAAACTGGCACTGGATGTTCAGTATGAAAGAGCATACATGTGCTACAAAGTAGGGTTCACAAGTATAACTAAACAGTGAAGTGAAAAATCATTATTAAAAGTGTAGCAAAAATATGTGAAAAATAAGCGAATATATCATGAATTTGGGAAATGAATGAACTCTTGAAGTGAGAATTGATGTGTTTGTTAAGCGAAATACGTTTAAATGCGAGTCGAAAACCCCCAAAAGGGATCGCTTTGCAAATGGTTGTGTTTGGGGCAAAGGATTTGGTTTTTGTGCGTAAATTGTTAGCAAAACCTTAAGTTTTTGAAGATTTCTTTCACTGAGAGAAGATGAGTGCGAAACCCAAAAGGCATCACAAGAATGAGTGAAAGTGAGAGACAGTAAGATATCTGTGAAGGAGGAGAGGGTGAGAGAGAAAGAGATTGATCTGAAAGAGATTTAGTGAAACGTGAGCTCCTCTTCTCCAGTCATTAGTAATTCATTTTATCATTACTATCGCAGAAGACGTCAATTTTCTGACACAAAATTTATTTATTACTTTTTCAATGCGTTCGTCGCCTTTCCATATATAGTAGTATTAATCGCAGACCGATATATGATAGACAACACCAACCCTTGTCTTTCCGAAAGCACTCAATGAATGCAATGTCTTCGCAATGAATGAATTAGTAATGTTTTGATTGAGGCTTTGACTCCGTTTGTGTCACATATATACCGAAATTAGTCGCCACAGCATTACCAGTGAGAAGATTAGTGCAGTTTTCCCCTCAAATAATGCCTATTCTTAACACCACAATAGACTGCCATAACATAAGACAATACTTTTAACGAGATTTCAGACTCCAATGTCTTCCCACTGCCCACTCCTTCACTAACATTTCGCCACAAATAATATCAAATCCAAATGAGAGAGCACTGGAAGCCCACAAACACTTACGGTCCGCACAAAAAGAGATTTATAACTCCATTGTCTAAATGGCTGCACAACAGACAAAACCTTCAAAATATACGCTTAACTATATTTCTGGTTAAAGAACTTTCTCTTTATTTTCAATAATGTTATGCTTCATCACAATTGGATGTGTATTCTCTTTAGTCTCTCTCTCTCTCTCTCTCTCTCTCTCTCTCTCACACTCACTCACTCACTCACTAACTCTCTCTCTCTCTCTCTCTCCACTGACTACTGTTCACTCTCTCCATCCTCTCATTGTACTCAATGATGATTCAGTGATTCTGATGGTTGAACCCAAAGCCCACTACAATATATCCCTCTTTTTCATTAAGAGTAACATTTATTGAAAGTCTAAACGTAATGACAGGACTTGTTATACAGTATTATGTTTTGTCAGATGAGAGTAGAGTTGGGGTTACCGTTCAGCCAATGCAGTGTTGGCCCAAATCATGCAACCATTCATTGTAATCACAATCACATTGGGTTTCAATCAAATACTGTATAAATAAAAAAATTTGCCTCTAATTCGAGTTTTGAAAACTTTTTTCCTCTCTCCATCTCCGACTACCGGTGCTTACGACTCATAAGAGTATGGGCTGACATGAATTGGGTTTACGTTTTAAATTAGATTCCGGTTTTATATACGACATGAGGCGCAGGCTGTGCGCACTGGCAGTCGCTATTTGCTCGGCAGCGCCAACACAAGAGTATCTCTGACTCTAGCCGTGTGTCTGGAGAGACGAGGAGTTTCAGTTGAACCACCAGTTCTGCACTCAAGTGTCTATCGTATGTATGACTTACGGCTTAGGGTTTAGGCTTTTTGAGCAGATATTCCCAACTGAAGAGTATTGCGAGAAAAGTTTGTTGTGTTCATTGTGTGTCGACTCTATTCCTCTGTCTATATCTCTGTTTTGAAAGACAATTCGCAGTCAAAACAGTTTGATATCAACAGACATCTCATCCTATGATAGCAGCAAAAGTTTGCTCACGAATTGACTCATAAATTGTCAATAATTCTCAACACTTGTATCGATTCATATATCGTAAAACTTTTTCCTCTTTAGACTGTCAGCAGTCGTGTTGTGTGTGTTGTCTCTCATTATAATTGTTAATAATATTTGTAATTTTAAATGTTTTATTTGTAGTGAAGTATGAAACGTATGGCAAACTAGTGCTACAAATGTTTTCATCGCTAATAAAAAGTGTGTTTCAAGACGTTATAAATAAATAGTAATATTTTCTAGAAAATCGCTAAACATATAAGTTATATAAAAACTAAAAACTAATTCGTTGTTTGATTTATGTATGCAATACATATACACAAACTAAACGTGTGTTTAATTTAATTTATTATATTTAATATTTAATACGAAGTGTTAATATATTTATGAAGCAAGAAATATATTTGAATTTCTAACACACATTTGCCATGTATTACACGATAATCATAACTCATTGACTAATGGATATCATAGTTAAGACAAATGATAATTTTTGTTCAAATATGAAGGACTTAAGTGTTATGTAAATCAGAGACGATAAACAAAAATCCGTCAATAAATTCACAACTTATCGATGGATATAATAATAAAATAACACAAAAAAGAGGAATAAATAAATTAATAAATACTTCGGAAGAGAGAAATATTTCTGCAAATAAAAAATTACTCAAATAAGGAGGAAAAGCATAAAAAACAGATTTTTCAAAATGAATTATGCGATCCATGAAATTGTGACATTAATAACATTAAAAATTATTATAATTATAACGACTGTGATATGTGTTATAAATTTTGGTGAGTTTTTTAATGCTTTTTACATACGATTATTACTTTGTATACGCGCTATACTTATCGTTATTACTGAATATGATTGCCAGCGATATGTGCAATGGGGTGGCAAAACACCCCCAAAACTGTGCAAACAGACAATGCGTTTAAAATACCCAAAAGTTTGTTCAAGGATGAGGGGCACCTCGTGTGTGTGCTAACGAGCTACAGGCGCTCCCAAAAATGTTAAAACTTTAAAAATGTGATTACACCGTCTGATTGAGTGGCGTTTTTGGGCTATTTTTGGTTCATTTCCCGTTTATACCCCCTAATTATTATGAGTATATTGTATATAATATAACCACCACAATACCCCTGCCCTCCAGTCCCCACCACGACTTTTTTAGTGAGACTCTTGCGTACATGTAGTTTTAATAACTTCTCATTTATTATTTTAATTATAGTACAAAAATATGGATGGAAATTATACTATATGCTGAAAAAATTAATTAAATTAATAGTGTTTTTTGCATAAAAATAACTTTTTATGACTTAAACTTTTCGTGTAGTTTATTATCATTTGATATAAAGTAATACATATGTTTGGCTTTCTTTTAAAAAAGTCTATGTTTTTATAAGAAATTGTTATCGCTTTCAACACTCATTCATACAGTATATCATAATTAATAGAGTTTTGGCGACGAATAATACAATTATAGCATTTATTTTTGCTATTGAATGCAATTAATCTTTATTAGTGTTTCGTAATAATGAGGTCGTATTCACTGCACATATACCCCGCAAAATATATATTTTGTGATCATCTCTATCTCTAGAGTACAAAAAATAGATGAGAGAGAGAGAGAGAGAGAGAGAGAGAGAGAGAGAGAGACAATGTGAAAGAAATATGTTTGTAGTGATGAGTGATAACATAATTTGAGATAAGCATAAAAATTAACACAAAAAATTATGATTCATGTGTTTTAATAAATTTAATTATTATTATAACTACTGCTATTTTTGTTGTTATAGTTTGCTGTAAATTATGAGTGCATTTACGACACGAGTGTTGTGTATAGACTTATAATTGGATTATCGGAATCAGTGAACAAACAAATAGAAAAAAGAGACCAAATTTCACATAAATTCAATGAAATTGATGTACAAATAAGTGGTTGAAATGTATACGACCAGTGCATTAATATGGGTTAGGAGTGCCCCTAACTTTGGGCCCTCATTTCGCACAATACATGGCTATAACATAAACTGACAATTTATTATCGGATACTTTATTTCATTTGGACTCTCACTCCATAAATATGAAGGGTATGGCATTGCATCCCAAATGGTTTAATACCACAGGCATACCGGCCCCCTAAACCACTCGCTCTCGTGATTGCCGTAAATTACTATACATTGTGTCATAGCTTTGGGTTACCATATATTCTCCGCATTGAATTGGATTTAAAAACTAAAATTTCACTATTTTTTCTTCAGTACTCAAAACCAATTTTATGTTACATTTTACTCATACGACTAGTGGTGTGCTATTCATTTGAGGCGTTCGTTCGTTTTGTTCATTTAGACGTGTCGTTCCCCTCAAACAGCATTACTAACTATGAATCTCCAGTTCCCGAACCCATTTCCCGCTGGTTTAAGCTATCAGTTTTCAGTTGAGGTTTTCATAACTCTTGGAGTCAGAGGAGAGAGTGAGTGGAGGAGTCGGTGGCAAATGAAGAGACCAAATTTCACATAAATTCAATGAAATTGATGTACAAATAAGTGGTTGAAATGTATACGACCAGTGCATTAATATGGGTTAGGAGTGCCCCTAACTTTGGGCCCTCATTTCGCACAATACATTGCTATAACATAAACTGACAATTTATTATCGGATACTTTATTTCATTTGGACTCTCACTCCATAAATATGAAGGGTATGGCATTGCATCCCAAATGGTTTAATACCACAGCCATACCGGCCCCCTAAACCACTCGCTCTCGTGATTGCCGTAAATTACTATACATTGTGTCATAGCTTTGGGTTACCATATATTCTCCGCAATGAATTGGATTTAAAAACTAAAATTTCACTATTATTTCTTCAGTACTCAAAACCAATTTTATGTTACATTTTACTCATACGACTAGTGGTGTGCTATTCATTTGAGGCGTTCGTTCGTTTTGTTCATTTAGACGTGTCGTTCCCCTCAAACAGTATTACTAACTATGAATCTCCAGTTCCCGAACCCATTTCCCGCTGGTTTAAGCTATCAGTTTTCAGTTGAGGTTTTCATAACTCTTGGAGTCAGAGGAGAGAGTGAGTGGAGGAGTCGGTGGCAAATGTCATACACTATACGGTACACCAGTTTATATATCATTGCTTAACGAGTTCTGGAGAGAGAGAGAGAGAGAGAGAGAGAGTCAGGAAACTTTTGTTACCATAAGAAAATTACGATATATGTATCACATAATAGCGAATGCTTTAAAAAAAGTATTCATTTTTTGACGTTTCCTTCACAT
>CAJPVJ010001959.1:0-14447 GCA_905397405.1 Oppiella nova
CCTCGAGAGTGAAATTGGGAGAACTGGAGCCCATTTGCCACACTTTGACCGTCCGGTCGAGCGAAGCGCTGGCAAACGTGTTGTTGTCTTTGGGATTGATTACGATTTGCATGACATAGTGGGTGTGCCCCTCGAACACCTGGGTGTGCGCCCAGTTCTTGTCCCAATTCCACAACTTGATCGACATGTCATCACTGGATGTCAGGATATAAGGCTGGATGGGGTGCACGACAATCGAGCGGATGTAGTCCGAGTGGGCCTCAAACGAGTGCACCTTCTCCTGGGTGTTGTAGTTGAAGACCCTTATGGTCATGTCGTCCGAGCCGGTGATGATCCAGTTCTTGCGACTCACAAACTTGGCCGCCCTCACCGGCACGTCGCACACCTCGAATGACTTCACCAATTGCTGCGACTCGTGGTTCCACACGTGCACGTGACCTGAATATAGCGATGACAACATCCATGGCTCCAGAGGGTGCAGGTCTACACACTTCACCCGATCCGACCGCGACAACAGCTTCCGACGCACGTCCAGCTTCAGCGGCTATACCACACAGACATCACATGATCACCACATCAGTTAATGAGTCATTCATGCTTACCATTTGTTGGGATCAATTGTCTTGAGCACTAAATCAATGTGAGAGTAAATGAGACAAATGTGTGACTCAATGGTCGCATATGACGTGTACTATGAATACAAACACCACTCAAACACACATTCAATTGAACACTTAGTTTATACGCAACTATTCATAAAGTCTGTGACATTTCATTGCATGAGTGGTTGGCTCAGCAAATAAACTTTAGAAAATTTCTACATTTAATGTACAAAACTGTTCTTGATCATTTCTAATTCTAAATCTTTCTACTTAAATAAACTATTTTTAAAATGTTGATATGTTTTGGCCTATGTTAGTGTTTCAATTGTATTTTAATAAAAAGTTCTTTGAGGTGATGCTCCATAATATAGAAATCTAATTGATTCCTAAACATTGCTTATTCTTCAAGATGTTACATACAGTAGTATTAATATTGTGATTAAAATACATTATGTCCCAGTTACATTTAACAAAAATGTTTTCATTTAGTAATCGATATAGAAATAATTAAATAAATTTTTATACCAATATAATTTTTGTTGTTTTATTTTATATTCTTGATAATGTCATGTAATGAATTCTGTACACATTTTCTATGATAGTGTCCATCTATCAAATCTATCAGTCCTTAGAATTGCTAATTATTGAGATTCTGTCAGTTGAATGGACTTGTTTTCCCTAATATTTAAAGCTATTTTGAGTTATATACTCAATTTACTTTTTTGTCCTAGTATATTTTACAAAAAATAATAAATATTATTCCTTTCATTGCCTCCATTGTATAGAATTCCCTAAATGTTGGTCAACTGGTAGATAATTAGGACCCATATGTAATTGAAATGGTTATGTGTATTATGTTTAGTTGTTTAGAAGGAAATTATTTTGTGTAGAATTGGAATCAACTAATTATACAAAGTAGTGATTATTAGTATTTATGAGTGCAGTGCCAAACAATAGCAGTTGTCTCTTACAGTTATACACAATCTTATCAATTGAAACAATAAATATATAACATATTAAGAGAAACGAGAAACATTTACTTTTGTAAGATTACTAGAAATGGTAATTCATTAGAAATTAATTTGTCAATTAGAATTGGTTTTAAATAAACATCTATAATTTAATAAAGCTGATTTAATAAAAAGTTAATATTCTGTAATAATTCTTTTTAAAAATCTAAACATTAAAAAAATATTCTGAGAAAGAAATTTAGACAAATGTGTCATATATTTTGAATATATTTGCCATTCGGGTCAAGAATTTCTTATGGTTTATATTATAGTAAAAACAAGACTAATGACACAAATTGGTAGTCAATTAATGTTTTCTGCTGTGAATTGTCATCGATTACCAAACAATTGGAACTATTTCTCCCTTAACTCATATTTGCTATTATTTTAAACAACCCTTAAGTGGAATACGAATAATATTTTCTATTAATTGAGTCCAAACAATATTTTTATAATATATATTATCAAATACCGTAAGTGAAGAGATTAATATGAGTTAGAACTAAACAAATAGTACTTTTCAATTGTGCTATAATATGCCTATAATAGTACTAAACAAAATTATTCTGTAAAGTGTACAATTATACTGTATTATATTATAAAAGCAGAGTAGAAATATACTATTAATTTATTTTTACCTCATATATTGAAAGTTGACCTCAAATATAGAAAACACACAAAACAATTCCAAAGAATTATAATGTTTTGATAAAAATAATATTTATGTTTTGATAAAAATATTTATATATTGTATTTATATTGAATGGTTAATTAGTACAGTACTTTATATCGCAATTATTATTTTTTTATTAGTTACATTTTAGTTAATGTTGTAATTAAAATAAAAGATTCATTTATTGTGGCTTCAATACTCTGGTTATTTGAACATGGTAGTTTTGCTTACAATTTCTACGTAAATAATTGATAATTTGATTGCTATTAAACTGATTTGTGCTAATTAAGTAAATTATTTACACCATTTTACTTTAAAGATGTTTTAAATGAAAATTTTCATTTTTAAATTTCAAAATACACAGAATATTTAACTTATAGAATAAAAACTACAAAATTTAGACATGTTATACTATAATTGTTGTATCAAGCTAAGATTGTAGAATATACATGCATGCACTTTTAATAATTCACACTGTAATCTAATTTTAAGTTATAAGGTGGAATAATCATCCATTATATAATACCCTGATGCTATATATCAGAATGAAAAATATTGTATCCAGAATTACTGAATAATAACAATACCAGTACTAAGTTATTATAATTATTATTGAACGTAAGTTATTATGAAAATCATGAATAGTACTATTTATTCATGAGTTTATTATGATAGTAAAAGATTAAGGTTTAATGAATTAATTATATGAATTATAAGATACAAGAGAGCCATATGTCTAAAACTTAGTAATGCATTGGTTTTCACATTTAATATACAAATTTCAATAGAAATTAGTAATTTTTGATATTATTTAAATATGTTCTAATTGAAATATGTAAATTGTAAACAAATTATAGTTATAAACACACTATTGTTAGCATTAACACAATCAACTAATGACTATACCTTTGCAAATTAATTTGTATATTAAATGTGAAAACCAATGCATTACTAAGTTTTAGACATATGGCTCTCTTGTATCTTATAATTCATATATATTTGTACTTTTCTTATCATTCATTCCTAAGATGTAAAACTAATTCTATTTTGAAAATTTGTATTAAAAATTCTTTGAGCAAGCTAACAAAATGAAGTAAAACATTTTTAAATAGGTTTATTTATTAATTACATAATTTATATTAAAGCATAAATTTTAAATTAATTAAATAAGATTAGAAAGTGATTTGAAATTAAAAACGTACTTTTATTTGTAGTTTATAAATAAATGATTTTTATTCAAACTTATTGTATGATAAATAAAAATTCTTTGATAAATATATGACAATAAATGACTAAATATTTATAAATAAATAAAATATATGTAAATATAAATCAAAGAATTAGACTAAAAATTTGTAATAATAATAATACAGTATAATAATAATGATAAGCATAATAAGCATAATACGAATGCTCGCGATGGACAGGCATTAAAAACAAGAGACGGCATTAAAATAGCAGCGCCAGTAGCGCGTCATCCTATCCTCGCCCCTTCGGTGCAAATCCATTGGATAGTTGTCGACAACGACTGGCACGACGTCGGGGTCGGGCGTGTCTTTGTCCACCTCTTCATTGTTGTCTGTGTCGAGAGCCTTATGCAAGGCGTGCATCAGTTTATTCAATAACATCGTCGACTTCTTCACTGGCGATGAGCGCCGAGAGTCTGACTCCGACTCTGACCACTCGTTCCCAATCTGTTCCTATATATAAGCATTCATTTCTTAACATTTGTCTCTAAATAATTTTCTTTAATTAAATTATATAATATATAATGTAATTAATGACATTTGATCTCATCGTCTACTCATTACAATATCACTTATATAAGTCTCATTTGATTCTCTTTGCGTTTGGTTTCAAAATTCTTATCAATACAAATGTTTAGATTACTCTTATATAGTAGTTATTGAAATGATTAACAAAAACAATCTAACCTATAATCGTTTCCTCAATATATTAGGTTATAATCACTTATGTTAGTATCTAACAGTTAGAAGTTTTATTTTTAAAGTTGACATTCATATAATTATAAGTTAATTGAAACCAATTTTAAGTTACTGTACAAATTTCATTAGTTATTTAAAGAATATTATGTAATTTTAATATTTTCTTATTTAATTAATGTAATGTATCTAATTTTTTGATTAAATATAAAATTTCAATTGGTTTTTATTTATTAAAGAATTTGATCAATTTTAATTAATTTTATTTAATAATTAAATTAATAATATAAATAGATAATATAATATAATAATTTCTAATAATATTAATAATATTATAGTATTCAATATAAATAATATATTTTATTCATAGTAGATTTATATAAAAAAATAATATTAAAGCTAATTTAAACATTTAAACAAACAATTACATATCAAAACAACCGGTATTTGTAAATAAATAATTAACTAAAACTTTATGTATCCCTCGGACATCTATTATAACATTTGATTACTTTGTGTCTTTAATTGTTTTATGAATGCAATTAAATAATTCTGAAAATTGTTTATTTGTTTAGCTTAATTTTATTAAATTGAAATGTTGTCAAAATACAGTATCACTAACATGTGAAATGATAACATTTAAAATAAATTACTAATATTTTAATAATTCTGAAAATGATACATTTAACTGTATGCTATTTTATTTTAAGATTCCTAATTTAATATAATTCATTGAAAAGTTTCTAATATTTGTCACATTTGATTGTTTAAGTAAATGTTGAGCTAATGTCTAACTATTTCATTAGATAAAAAGATTCAATAAATGTTATGGTTAGCAAGTTAAACTTAATTCAGTTATTTGACTTTATTTTATAGTTTTTTAATTTTGGTAAATAAGTTAACATTATATTTTATTATTTTATATTTAAATTGCTTATTTCTGATAATTTTAATATTAATAAAATCATAAACCATTTTATATAAGAAATTATATCTTATAACTTAAATTATCTTATGATTAAATTATGTAGTCGATTTCATAAATAAAAATATAATACATTGAAAATATTATAAAAATATTAAACTTATATTGAGTCTAATTTGCAAAACATTAGTTCTAACTAGATTTGGCTGGGAATCAATGAGTTTCTCAATTATAAACGATAAAAAATAAATGTAATAACATCATAATTAAGTCAGGTTATACGAATAATGGTTTGCATAAATAGATGCACTTTATACTTACAATATTCGTCAGAATAAACTAATAAATAAAGAATTTAAGCAAAGTTTCTATTCTTAATGTTTTCGGATGTAATCAAACTTAGATTAAAAACGTGTCCATCATATGTCAAAATGTGTAGAAATGTCGAGATTTGGTTTATACCGTATTAATCAACATACAATTTAGATTTTAATAATACAACCCAAAATCCAATAAAAACTAGTCTTTTAAATACAAAGGCGTTTTAATACACCATTTCTACGAACAAAGACCTTTATTGTATTGCTTAACGAATATAAGCAAAACAAATAGATTTTTATACTTTTTATGTTTCAAAACCAAATATAAATAATTCTGAAAACAAATAATTTTAAAGTTTCTATACATTATTATAGATAATATGGATAAAAAAATCCGGATATTTGTTGTAAACTTATAGTTGGAGTATATTTGAAAATAGTATTTAATCTTAAAGAGTAAACACCTATAACTGTATTTTCCAATAACTTTCAGTTCATTTAATATCATTGCTTTCACTATATTGACGCCTCTTTGTTAACAATTTTGTTGTCAATCTTTTTCACATTAACGCCAAATTTTGGTTCAAAATTTCATTATTTGCTCATCTCTTAAGCAATAAATAACTTTCAATTTAAACTTTTAACTCTTCGATGACACTCATTGATGTGTTTATCAATTCATTGATTGCAGATTTACTCAATCCTTAGCTATATTTGTATTATCATTACAAAGAACTCAGTTATTAAATGATTTATTTTAAGAAAATTTTATTTTATTACCTTCTCTTGAGTATACTATTGTGTATAATACTTTTAAATAATGACAAATATATAACTGAATAAGTTTTGCAAAAAAAATTATATTAATAATTAATAATTCTATATTTAGAGAATAATTTCACTAAACGCTAATAAACGTTAAGTCATATAAAAAATAGTAGAGAAGTTTCATGATCTTTAAAGCATGATAATTAAGTAATATAAATTTAAATATAAATATAAATAAATACTAATAAAATAACTTATTCTATTTTATCGATATTTGTTACTGTACTGTATAATTATTACACTAACGTTATAATAGATTCTGTTTAATTCAAATGAATATTTACCCTTTGAAACCTACATCATGCATGAAAGCCATTTACAATATGCCCAATGTTATATAAGTTACATTTTAATATTTTCTTATTCACTCACATACACAATACAATAAGGTTTTATATTGAAATTTAAAATGAATTAAACATATTCTTAAATATTTATAATACATTTTCTATCTTTAACAGAATATTTAGCGTCTCTTAACTTTTAAATTCTAAAAAATAATTTTTAAGTTTATTAGATCTAATATAAATGATATGAAGAAATAATATTTAAGTCATTTTGTATCTATATATAATAAAAGTTTTAATAATTAGAATATTTGATTATTAATATTTTTCAAGATTAAAAAAATATTTACAATTTGTTCATTAAATTTTAGATTAAACAGAGATTTAAACGAATGACATTTATACAATAGCACCGGTAACCAGTGTCAGTGGTCAGTCATTGTAATAATATAAATACAGGATCTGAAGTTTCTTAAGTTAGAGTTCAAATTTCAATCAATTTCAAAATTTGATATTTCAAAAAATAGTTTTTAGTTTTGGAAACTCAAATCATTAAAATTGAAATTATTTTTAAATGTTAACTTTCTTAAAAAGGCATAAGCCATATAATCTGTAATACAATATTATTATGCAAAACAATATTATTTTTAAATTTATTGCAACAAATTGTGCAACAAAAGATTTTTTAAAGATTTTGAAATACCTTTTAAATAAAACTATCTATTTGATAATTTAAATTAATTAAATATAAAATAATTATATATTTTAAGAAATTTATATCTATTTTATTATAATAAACTTCTATTATTAAACTTAAAATACTTACTGAAGATAATTTTGGATTCAAATCTTGATTAATGTTAGAAACACTTGCTTTTGGATATATATTAAATGATTTGGCATCAGTTGCAAGCGGTAAAGACACCACAGCCATCATAACCAATATAAGACATGCCATTGCTATTGATAACATTTGATTTTTTAACCAAAAATGTTTTTGATGAAAAATTACAAATTAGACCAATAATATGTTCTAGAAATGACTACAGTAATAGAAATTAAAACTTTGATGAAAACTGATATCAAAAAATTACAAGTAGACTTCCAAATCAAATATCGAGTTCAATACAAATAAGTAATTTGTGGAAAAGTATCAAAGATTACGATTTGGAGAGAGTTTTAAATTATAGACTTGTATTTGATTTCAGTCTTTGCGGTCTTCGGATCAACGATTGGTAAAGAAGTAAAGCGTTGGAACACAACTTAAAGTGCAGTTTACTTGCAGTTTAACTTAACTTTTAACCTGAAATGGTTTGAGCAAAATCCCACACATTAGTCAATCAATACAACCACAGCAGGGAATGCCCTACCCTACAATCCATCCTTTACTATCGTAGAAACGTAAGAAATGATGCAACAAACAATTCATTTGTAATCTTTACCTAAACCAAAGTTTATTAGTGTTCTTAAGCCTATTATCTTATTATAGAATCAAATTACTAATCAAATAATCTTGAAGTATCTTGAAGTAATCTTGATATTAATATAAAAACTAATTGGAAACTCTAGATTTTTAAGAAAGTGTCCATTCAAACTTTAATATATCGTTTACATTCAAATTATAATATTATTACTTGAAATATATAATAACTATGAATTAGAAACAAATTAAAAATAATGAATTCATTCAAAACGTTTTTAATCTTGTTATACTTAAATGGTAGATGCTATTTAGAAATGATTTCAACATAATATGTATATTATACTAAATTCCACTTGATCATAAAATTATTTGAATTTTTGAAAATTTATTTCAAATATTGAAAAATGTTTAACATATAAATTTATCATGCAGATCAAAATTAATAAGAATGTTTACATTAAAATAATAATAATAAATATTTGATTGTCTAAAATATTATCCTGGTGCAATTGTGTGATTAAAAGTATTTTTAAATTCAATTCTAACAAACTTGGATGACTAATATCCATCTATTGGTCGTTAACATAAATAACTTACAGTTGTAAGAATTGTGAAATGTTTGTTGAAAACTATTGAAAGCAAATTATTGGAATAGACCTTTATTTTAAAAGTTTATATAATATATTTAATTGCAAACCTATCAGAAAGAATTAAAAATTTTTTACAAATTGTAAAATGGTGTTAACACTTGCAAAATTTATCTCATATTCAGTCTAATCAGTCTATCAGTTCCCATTAGTGGAGGTTACAATTGTTAAAATTTATATAATATATTTACAGTTTGTATAATTAATATTTTAAAGAGTATGAATGTATACAGTGAACTACGGTATATTATAAAACTATGTTTTGCTTATGCATTATTTCTATAATTTTTAGGATAAATATTTTATTAAAAATTTTATATTTGATTAAGAATATATTTTAAACTAATAGTTTATTTGTAGAGCTTTTTTATAGCTACAGTTCTTAAGAATGAGATGATTTTGCTTTTTATTTCAATATTATTGCATATTTTTGATAGTAAATGACAGTAGTTTCACGATCATTTCATTTTTGTTGATAAAAAATTTGCATTTAAAGATGGTTTCAAAAAATTCTTTGATTTAAACTCATTTTGTTGCTATTAATTAGAATTATAACAACTCATCTCATTATAGCCTATAATATTAAGCAATTTACATAAAAAGTTTAAATAAGAAAAATTTTGTTTAGTTTTTAGTAAAGGGGCCTATTTGCTTTTCGGTTTGTTTATTATAACTTATTATCTTATACTGTATTAATGACTCAATAATCTTGAGTGTTATCAAATATAGAAGTGAAAAATAATTCTTGGTTATATTCTTAAGACTATTAATTATGATTAATAATTATAATGAATCTTTGATCGATTGAAACAAAATAATATTTTATTTCATTATGTGTAGATTAATATTAACAATGATTGTATTAAATAAATTTATTATATATTATTTAAAACATGTTTTTGTAGTTAATAAAGATAGAAATCAAAAACAGAATGAATGGAGAATAATGTATCAATTCTTTAGAAAATATTGTCAAAGTGTGAGGAAATGTTTTACATATTTTAAATATTTTAAATTTAAAATTATTAATTTCATATTATAGAATAACTATTTATAATAACAGATAATACTGGACCATCTCAATTGTGTTCAAATTACATTATATTTATACTAAATTGAAACACAATATTAACAATTATAATTAAAAGACAATGGTAATATGACTTAAACTAAAATTGAAATTAAATAAAAAATTTTATTATTAGAAATGGACATAAAATTAAGTTTTGTTAAATACAATAATTTCAATAATACTGTAATTATAAGAATCAAATTCTATATGAATTAAAATAAACGAAAGACTAGTGTCGGCGCCAATCGTTTCGAAGTGAACATAGATTTGGATTTTGGACTACAAAACAAAATGCGACAAAATATAAGTGAAAATTTCAGTTATTTTCTCCTTCGGAAGCATGAGATTGGGTTGAAATAGCACTGATGGTAACGGATCTGTCGCTTCTGATGACTTTCATAGCCAGATAACTGTCCAAAATTTGAACCAATTCTTTGTTTTGGATTTATAATGGCTCCTAATTTGTCGATTTTGTCCAAATATAGGGCCCGATTGGACAGTGGATTGTAATCACTTAAGACTTCTTCCTCCTATAAATAATTCATATGAAATCAATTATACAATTGAACCCTTTATTACTCTCAGCCAAAATGTGAAATGAAGTTTCATTTAGCTTTCAAATAGAAAACTGAATAAATATTGTAATATTTTTAATTATTTCAAAATTAATCTTATAATATACTATACATGAGTGCATAGTTTCACTTCACTTTTTGGTTATATTTAAAGAATAATATTATGGAATATAATGGCTAATTTTCTTTTTATAATAAAACAAAGGATTAAAAAAATATTAATTAAAATAATCTTAATATAGTGCAAAACAATATAGTACTGTATAAAATATACGGTGTATAAATATGATATTGGAGTTTATTAAAGATAACAAAATTAAAGCTAAGAGTAAACGTTAAGAGCAAAAATGGTATATTTAGAAAACTAACAATTGGTTCCTGGATAGTTAGCGAGACTTTGTTGCGACCCTCACTGCCATCACTTCCTATACTATTGGCGCTCAATGTGTAGATCATAACCGACAGAATAACGGACCAAATGGTTGTCTTCATAGATATTAAAGCCATCGCTTTTAATATTTTCTTTATTAAACTTTTAGTTTCCTATGATTTCTTTAAAACAATAATAACATCGTTAATACCGTCAATATCGTAATAAATATTTAAGATAGTGTTAATTATAATAATAGAATAATTGTAATTATATTATTAGAAATATATTTATTAGAAAGATGCTTCCACTAATTGTAAATGACAATTAAATTTGAAATTGTGTTAATATTTGGTTCCAGCTCATCATACTATTGAATAACTTGCAATTGAAGCTCTAGGTTCCCACTCATGGATTAATTGATTACATATTACAGAGTACTCTGCAATAGAGTACAGTTTCCATACAATTATCAATTTTAAAGATTAAATCACATTTTTATGTAAAGACCCTGCTCTATTTTCATTATATAACGTATAAGTTCAAGGGTGAGCAGCAGACCTCAATCCCTTTAATTCAATCTTGAAGTAACAATTAACAAAAAGTTATAAAACTTGTGAATCATTACAATGAATGTAAGGTTGGGAGCAAACAATCAATGCAACAGAGCTCCCGGGTATGACAGTCAACATAATGTCGATGAAATCATAGTTTTCTCTGAAATTATAGTTCAAAACTATATTTTGGGTTCATATGAATTCCACCAAATATTGGCCATCAATCTTGCAATATTTATAAAATTTATAAAATATATAATTCAATATATAAAATAGATTTTTATATAGTTTTAAAAATTACAATTAAATAAACTGTATTTCTCTTTTATCTATAAATTATATTAATACTAACAATATTGTAGGTTGGTTATGAATAAAAATTATCATATTTAATGCAATCATTTTAAACAAACTCTTTTATGATAAAACTATAAGATTTTTAAATATAAACAATTCATAAGAAACTCATAATGTTATTAAAACGTTCTCTTAAAAGCGTTAACAATATTAATAGAAAAATTATCAATATAAATTAAATAAGAATAGCATATGGCACTGAATTTTAGCTACATTGCATGTAATGTTATATTGAACTACTGTATTTAGATTTTGTCATTATGTTATTATGGTTGATATCAAATATCAAATACCACAATATCAAATACATGTTTCCGTAAATTGTCATCTTAATATTCACTTTATGTTTATATCTAAAAAATTAGTAAACAGTTTAAACTGAATATTTTTTTAGGGCTATCACATAAAATATAAATCTATACAAGTATATAATCCTTATAACTTATTTTATGTAGAATTAATATTACAAAATGTTGTATAATATAAAATTAATCTATAAAACATAAATTTTTAATAATATATTGATGTTAATATCTCTCAATACTATTTCTCTCAATATGATTGATTAATAACCAGACAGGCGTTAGTGATTTAAATGAAATTGATTCATATGTTATTTCAAAAATAGTTATTGTTTTCGATATTAATAATAAGTTTATTAATACCAGTATATTATACTCTATACGTTCAGTTCATAGGCACTCTGGTTATTATTCCCATACAAAATGATTGTTTGGTTAATAAAATAAATTACTGCAAACATTCTAACTGTAATACACATAATATATAATTTCAAATAATTTATTCAATTGGTAGTTTTGTACTTCCGTAAGAAATCACTTTGAATTAAAACAATGTAATGTTTTACTTTTAAAAATAAAAAACCAAACATTGCAATAAAACCATTAAATTACTAAATATATAATTCTTGAAAGTACTGTATTACAAAAATCAATAGCAATAATATATAAATATTTATAACTAAATTAATTTCAACAATCTTAATAAACAATTCGAAGGATAAAAAAGGGGTTTGAAAACAAAATAATTTATTATTATTGTATCAATTTCATGAATTGTTTAAAAAATATTTTATATTATTTATCGATATTAAATTTAAAGTGTTTAAATTTAATGTTATCAAAGTGTTCAATCAAATTTGTTTGATAAATTTAGGAAATTCATTAATTATTCACTTAGCAATCATGGATAGAAACATTGAATTTGATTCAGAATTCTTAAAAATAAATTCAATAAATAATAATATTTATGACAAAACAATGAATTAATACTTTAAAATTATTAACAACTACAGTAAGAGTACATTAAAAAGTTTTTACGATTAAAATATGAAAACGAAAAAAATTTGATAGAAAGATTACTTTAATGACAGAATAACACAATAAAAGTGACAAAGGTAGAAACAAACCTCTCGATTGTTGGGAGAAATGAGCTTATTTGGAAAGTTAGGAAAACTTGGAAACTTGAAACAAGTATATTTGTTACAATCTGTGAAGAGGTGGTGGAGTTAATGCTTATATATGCGGTAAGTATTGAGTTTGGGTGCTGTGGTAGGGTTGGGTGGTTGGTTGGTTGCGTGCACTGACACTCTCATCCAATCTAAACTCTCCGAAACTAAATATACCGTAAGTTCAGAGTTAAAGTCCCGACGCCGTCGCAAATTCGTGTCGACTTATTAAGTAAAATACCAAATGTATACTAAATGTAATAATATTATGCTTTAGATTTAAATGTACGCTCAAAAAGTTTGTTGAATAAGAATTGACCGAAAATAAGTCGATTCCATATTTTGCAAATTTGTGAGCCTTTAATGCAATAAATGATTGAATTATGGGATTAAATAATGTTCGTAAACATAGGAAAAAGTAATTCATATAAAATACATCAAAATTAATTTCGATGTGAATGAATGATAAATATGAAAGAAAAGTCAAGAATAAAAGAAATTATTTTTATAACAAAGAATAAGAATTAATAGTTGTTTGGGAAACAAAAGGAATGAACAACTGGTAGCTGTGATAAGGCATTCAAATTATGATTTCCAATGACATGTATATTAGTTTAATGTTGATATAAATACCAAAATGTCCAATATATGGTACTCGTGAGTCATGACATGGATCGGTGGGTAAAAGATTATTAGATAATAAGCTTGGATTCAATTAGAGTTGTTGTCTATGAAATAATTAGCCTTCGATTGGTACTATGAAAGCCTAAAGCAATTAAACAATTATTTCTATAACTAATAAATAGTACAACAAATTGAATAAATTGTTTTGAATGCTACCTTTTCTCCAATCAATAAGTTATTATAAACTCAATTCCCATCAATTCTAATCAATTGATTGTATATAATTTCTCCATATTATTTATATTTACAATATTATAATGTGTTTAAAATGTCCTCATTTTCTAGTATGATATTACAATTATTAAACTCAACATTGAGAGATGATGTCAAGGCTTAGAATTATTCAAAATATATTCTCATTCATTTCAAGATAAATTTACTTAAACTTTAATATATTAACGTTAATTTCATCTTATTTTAATCTCTCAAATTTTTAATTATATAATATATAACTTATTAGATAGTCATTATATACCCGGCATTACTTAATTCACATTTTATATATCTAGGTGAATTTGTCAAATGAAAATGTGAGAAGTTTTTTAAAAAGTTTAATTAAAGTATTGAAAGTAATTTTATTTAATCTATTGTTTGATTAATTAGACAAATGTCAGTTTACCTAAATATTATCTAATATATGTTTGGTGTGATAAGGATTTACAAATCAATTCATATTTGCCTATACTCTGGAAGATGAGCACAAACT
>CAJPVJ010001960.1:0-12305 GCA_905397405.1 Oppiella nova
AATTTTTAAGATTTAGACGTTGTTTTAAGGTGCAGCTCAGATTAAATGCGTTTCATAAACCATCTGAGCAATTACTTAAAATGTGAGACTCAGCTAAGACTTAAGTCGACACTATGAATACCACTGTATATGTCATATAAATTTACCATGATAACTGTGTAATTTTTCTTCGTAAAAATAGTTTCCACTTTCTATTTCTCATAGGAAATCGTAAATATTTATTTATATTGTGAATTACTTTCAATACAAATTAAATCAAAAAATTCTGAAACTTTTTTGCAAAGATTAATTACGTTGTTATCATGGTGAATTTATATGGGGTATAGTATATTTTTAAAAACCGGTAAGTTGGGACTATAAAACCTTAAAGCTTTGGATTGAGGATTGGATTATCCGTTCAAGAAATAATCCATTTCCCGTACGGTCAATAGTTAGTTCGAGGGGTGTAGGTTTTATAAATGAAATGACAATGGTTTTTAATATTGAAAACTTAGTAATGCAGACCAAAAGCTTTAAATGAGCAGTCTACGCACATATTTTGTATGCGTAAGTTGCTAATTTAAAGCTTTTTTGTCTCTATTACTAAATTTTTAATGTTAAACGAATATCATATAATTAATAAAACCTATATCATATGATTCATTGATATTCTTATGTGAGATAATACTTACTTTAACGATCTTCTTGAATACATTATATTTGAACCAATTTTTAAGACAATTATTTGTTATTAAATTAAATCACTTTATTATCAGAATAGGAACTTTGAATAACTAGATGAATGATAAAAGTTTTCATATGATCCACAAATTTTTATATCAAATTCTGTGAAAATCTAATTTTCATTAATTTGTTTCAATTTAATTTTCATTGGCTATGAGGCGGGGCTAAGAATTTGCGTTTATTTTAGGATTTGCTTAAATGAATATAGAATTAGAAAACAGTTTGATGTATACTAATTGTGCTAATTATTATTATTCAATTCTTTGCAAAATTGGATTATTGAATATTAATATAGAGAAATGATTTTTGCATAGTTATAAAGTAAATTCTATTATGTTAACTTATTGTCAAATAGAATATTCTTTAAACAAATTTTTACAATTTAAAACTCCTATAATTTAGTTTACTGTAGAGTACAAGCAATTTTATTTATAAACTAAAATCCCACTCATTTATTCAAATAACAGGTTTTATGCTAAATACTACTAAATAGTACAGATATATAATACATTATTTGTATTGATAATAATATAACAAACAAATTAATTTAAATCCAGAATATAATGAAAGCCTAATTTCCTTTAAAAAAAAGTGATGAAATAAACGGATATTATTTACTTCTTTTCAATACATTAGTACATTAGTAAAGCTTTAATTGTAATTATAGTATAAAATAAATGCTAGTCTTAAATAAAAGCGAATTAATCTGTGATCTGTGGGCACATCCATTGAACAGTAGATTTAATAGCCATTTATCACAATCTCATTCACTCTAATCATAGACACCATTGGCTTCGTTCACATCATTGACATCATATGCACGCACTCACACTCACACGTGTCATACGTTTTCAAAAAAACACCATTCATTGAATTCACGTTCATTTCACTACAACTCTACTAAAGTACTATATACTGTCACTAATTTGACAATTTAAGTCATTCATCTTTTATTGCTATAATATACATTTAAATTGCATTTTATATTTACTAATTTAATATTCCTTTAGGATATCATCAAAAATAAAAACATTTTATAAAAACAATTATATTATTTTTAAGATTTATTATAAAATATCAGTTCTATTAATATAACAATGAGTAAAAGATTTTGATTATAAACTTATATGAATCAAAAATTCAAAGGGTACACAACGTTCCATAAAAATCTTAATCTTATATTACTCATATAAATCATTGTCGCTTTTTCATATAATCGAGTCTCATATATTTAAAATTGAAATATTAATTTTAATAAAAAACTTTTGTATTTTTTTAATCAACTGTAAAAAATAGATTATAAATATATTCAATCTAATTTATAATATTAAATATTAAGTTAAAGTAATTAAATAATGTTACAATGTAAATTTTAACAATGTAATTGTAAAACAATGAAAGAAACTTTTATGCATTTATTTACTAATTGTGAAGTAAATTAATATAAGAACACTATTGATAATTGACAGCACTGTAGGTTGCCTTGAATTTAGTAGTAACTAATATTGTTCAATTACCTTTCGTAGGCGAGATTGAGATTGTATACAGATTCATTAAATATACTTTTGATGAAATCATCTTTTTATGCTACTTTTGCAAAATCGTATGAATCAAAGTGTAACTATTAATAATAACAACAACATACAAGTATTGTTATACTGTATAACAGCATAAATTATATTGATATTTAGTATATTGTATATTAATTATGATTATTGTAGTGACCTAGATTCAAATGATTTATGTTTATAAATCTAAAGTCTAAAACGATCTTGTTTATAAAATTATTCCCTGTTAAAAGTTTACATAACTTTTGATTTACAGTAAAATGTCAATTGAATAAAGGATATAAAAGTAATTAAAACAATGATGTTTATAACTAAGCATATTTTGTAAAGCTATATAAGCTAGCACCCAAACTGTATATCTTTTCAATACCTATTATAAATGTAACAAGCTCACAGTTATAAAATATAACTTATATTCATTGTATTTGTGACAAAATAAAAGTTATATTTAAAGCCCACGTATATTAGATATTCATTTTAAGACACCGGCCTTAAGGACCGGTAGCCTAACCTCTCGTTCACTTCATTATTAATAATTTATTATTATTTTTAAATACTATGACAGTATATTATTATTATTAGTTAATGATGCACCAAATCCAATGAATATTTTCATATTTTGAGTAAAGATCTAAAAGATCATCGGGTAACTAATAAGGTAACTAATAATGTAACTAATAGGGTAACTAATAGGGTAACTATCAAATCTTTTGTTTTCAAATCGTTATATTTGTAAGCAATTAAAATGTTAAGATTTTTAGTATATTTACCGGTACTATTCTTATACAACATTATTTCTAATATTTAAAGATACTACTCACTTGAGCACAAAAAGAACAATATTTTAAAAGTATGTTATTTTAAAAAGATTTATGATCCCTCATATGCAAATTAACATCAAACATAATATTATTATAGCTGGGACTACACAATTACTGTACCAAGTATCATAAGCGGTACGTGTTATTTTACTACAATTTAATTTACTATTTTAACAATCAACTTTATTTACTTGATTTTATTTGAATAATTATTTTTACATCAAAATATGTGACAAATGATTGAATTAGAAAATTGGTATCACAGACAATGTTATGTTTTATAAATAATACAATAAATTATATAAACAAATAAACAATTAATGCTTTGATTAGTTAAATATGAGATACGAGTTACAGTCGATTTTGGTCACCAGTGTTTCGGTCGTCGAAATAAAGTGGAGTAAGTCTTGAGGGTTTGAAAACAGAGTAGGGACTGTTGGGAACGCCTACGACCAGCACTTGGTTGCGCTTATAGAAGAACCTCCACATGGAGTGGTGGTATCCGCGAGGATCCAAATCCCAGATCTTGAAACACTTGGCCAATGAGAGCCACGTGGAGTAGTCTTTGGGGGCAAGCATTTTGATGAATACGACATATGTGTGGCCAGTCGTGTCGGGAATGAATGACTGTTCGCACGGACTCTTGCTGTGGTCGACGACTATTGCTTTGCGCAGTAAGTCGTGGACGAGTCGCTCGTAATTGTCTTTCTTGACACTAATTGGCGTATAATATATCATATGATATATCAATATATGAGTACAATATTACGGTATTATAGACTACCTGTCGATGTGGTGGAGTTGGATGTGAGGCATGGTATTGAAGGCGTGTTTGTTGAAGTAGATGTCCTGGAAGTAGGAGTTCATGTTGAGTCCCGAGGAGCCGAAGTGATAGGTGCGCGACACGTCCGGAACGATACACTCGCGCTGGCGTCGGATGTCGGGTAAACGCATCCACATATCCCAGTCCCACAACTTCTCAGGGGTGGGCCAACTCTGCTCCAGTTGCTCCTTATAGAGGCGTCGGCTCAGCAGCCAACCCAAGCCGGGCATCGTCTCGACCCGGTAGAGGAGGTGTGGGTCGGCGCTGGTGTGTTCGTATCCCTGATCATTCCACGCACTGATACAGTATAGGGACTCGTCCTCATCCAAGAGTCTCATGGTTTGCGAGAAGTATTGGAAGAAATCGGGCGAAACATCCAAATCCTCTTCCAATACGATGGCGTACTTGGCGTCGGGAAAGAGGTTGAAAGTGGCCGTCAGACTGGCCTTATAGTGCTGACTGATCCTGGCGTTGGCCACACCGATGGGCGTGTGTTGAATGCCTCGCAGACCAAACAGTTTGGTCACCTCCAGGGGCTCCTCGAAGTAGCCGTCAATGAAGACCGTAATCATCGCCGGATTGCATCCCGAAGCCGACAACAAAGACCTGAGCATTCGGTACAGATATTGGGGGCGATTGGAGGCGACAATAGCCACGGGAACCGATGAGATGGGGTCGTCGGGGTCGACAACACCGGTCAGAGTGAGTGGCGCCGGCTCTGAACAGCTGCAGACACTGCCGTAGCCCTCGATGTGCGAGCAGAAGCTCCTGCGCCGCCAGTTCTCCTCACTTTCACTCCAATCACACTCACTGTCCACAGCAGTACTCAAGCCTATGTCCACCCGAAGAACTACCGGTGCGCCCCAACTGTTGAACTCTGGCGAACGGCTGTAACTCTCGGCCAACAGTTTGCCGCCCTTCTGGCCAACCATTGCCCACATGTCTCGCCAACCGATCTGTTGAGAGCGCAATGAGCCCAACCTCTTGAGCACATCCCTTGTGGACTGTTTCATCTGAAAGGTTCCCTCGTCTTTGATACCCATTATCACAATCCTTCCGTCCGTTACCATCGATAGGAACAAAGACATGGCTTCGTCTTCGTGTGGCGAATACGTGTCGAACAGGCGCTGAGCCATCACTGAACCGGTCGACTGATGCAATACCAACACATGAATGCCCCGACCTTTGCCCTCATCCGAGTCGTCCACAATCTATGCACCCATACGTCAATCAAATCCATGTATACTATATATACTGCATATACTGTAGATGTTTAGGTCTTACAGTCGCGCCATCGATGGTCACACTCACTCGCGACTGACTCGACACCACTTCCAGTTTTATCACTCCCGCACCTCCCGTACCCCCAGAACCCCTCATAGCCACACCATTGGCTTGTCTGAGCCTGTCTTGCACTGCAATGCAATATACAGTGCATTAGTATTGAATCAAATGTAATGCAAACATATCTTACAGTCAAACATGGATTCATTGTTAAGTCTTTTGATTGTGTCCGCAATGAATAAGACGTTTATGACAACAGTTGCCATCAAAATGAGCACTAATGCCAACTGCCATACAGTTATCATACAGTTATGAAGCAATGTATGCATCAATAGATTAATACTACGGTATGTTTAGTCCATTCATACCTGTAATACACGAACAGTACTTCTCCTGACCAATAGACTGGTGAGGATGGCCTTCACGACCACTCTCTCGCACCACATCTGCGTCTTCCATGTCTTCATTACGACCAGAGTATGTCTTATGGCATTGTTATATCATTCAATGGTCATACCTGTCATACCTGTGCCATCGAGTGCTCCTATGAGTACATCACTGCATATGTGCAAATAAATTGTCATTTACTGCACATCACGGCTACAGTTAGACCATAGGGTTACCATCAATACAAACAAACTGTCACTTCTATGTAAATGTTAATCATATGAATACATGATACCAATTGGACATTACAGTGGTCCGGCATTTATATTTATTTATCTCATCAATTGGTCAATTTGGGTAAAATGCGCGCACATATCAAATGTTCACTAATATATTGATCCTGCCCTCTAAACGCATATTTGTATAATACTGTACAAATTGTATATACGGTACAGTATCATAATACTACGGTACCAGTAGCCTAACATTACATTTTATTTCAGTATAATTATTATATGATACTCTATTAAGCATTTGAATAATAAATTATTGTAACAATAATTAGCAAAGAAAATATCAATTTTTGGCAAATTAAACTTACGGTATGTCATCTAATATTTGAGAAAATAATTGCATAACATTGCATCTAATACATTTATAAAATAAATACTTGAAGCTGGTACAGTATTAATAATAAATCTCTTAAGTTTATACGATAGGCGCTCATTGGGATAGTCGATATTAATCGAAACCTGTGCTTTTCAATCATATACTACTTGCTAAAGGTATCGATATCGACTATCTATACTTTCCACAATGATGCCCTATCGTATAAACTTAAGAGAAATATAAAAGAGAAAAGTGCAGTTCTGTAGACTTATTATCATAGTTAAATTATTTAATCATATATGGTATAGGAAAACACAGAGCCTGAGCATTAATACAGTACATAGAGCTAGAAAACCTTGGGGAAAATATTATAACTCGAGATGAATATGATAATATGATCTAACACAAACAGTACTAATCAATTAAAAGTGTTTGAAACATGAGACATAATATTACAATGTTACTCTATTTGTGATACATTTGTAAATACATATTGAATTGTGTATAATAGTAAAAAATAAAACCACAAATTCTGCAATTTATTAAACAATTACAGTATTAATAAATTATTATTATACATGTATGTGACTTTTTCTATATAATTAATAATTATATTATAAACAAAGATACATAAATATTATATATGTATTATATATAAATATTATACAGTACTATACTAATATATTGTATATTATTATACTATAAACAAATTATTTGCTATTAATTTAGTATTAATAATTGTACAATACTGGACTGCACTGTATATTACATTAATATTCTATTTATTATCTTATATATAAAAGTTCTATAAAATAAGATTCTTTAAAGAATTTTTATAAATTACAATGCATCTTTATGTTTAATATAATATAATATAATATAAATCATAAACAGAGTTAGAGTTAGTGGTTTTAAATAAAAATTGATTCATGCGCTATTTTCCATAAAGGTATAATTGATATTACTAATAAGTTGACCAAACTCTAACGCCTGTCTGGTTATGATTTATACATATAATATTATCTATTAATTGTTTATTATATATTATAGATGTATAGTAATTTTAGTATTATAGATGTGTGTGTGTGTGAGGGAGGGAGGGAGAGAGAGAGAGAGAGAGAGAGATTGACAAGAATAATATAGTTGTATTGAGACATTGGGCTCAATGAACTTTAAAGTGTAAGTGTTGGGTCAGTCACAGAAAATCGTGATTTACGACATTGAAACTAATAGCAAAAAAATAAGACTTAATTAAATATTCCTTTAAGACCAAAAGAAGTTGAATAAACTTGATTGCTCAGAATTAAAAACTTTTACAGAAATACTTTAGTATTTAGATTTGCAATAAACCTCCCAGTAAAATATACAAATTAAAATGTGTATACTGTATTAAAATTCAATATACTGTATATTTAATAATTAAGTTATTATAGTTTTTTAAGANATATACTGTAGATGTTTAGGTCTTACAGTCGCGCCATCGATGGTCACACTCACTCGCGACTGACTCGACACCACTTCCAGTTTTATCACTCCCGCACCTCCCGTACCCCCAGAACCCCTCATAGCCAAACCATTATGTAACTCTTCATCTTTAACCTTATTTTCTGCAATAATAGATAATTATATTCATATTTATTATTCAATAAACACTTTAATATGATTCATACGATCATTATCCATATCAGAGCTCATCCTTTGTGTCGTATCGATAATGAAGAGGACGTTAATAATAAGAGTAACCATAAGAATGACCAAAAAGACAAACTGTAATAAATTTTAATCATTAAAACACAATCATACATTGTCTTAAATTTGTTAGAATTGATTTTTAAAATTAATAACAATTACAATACTGTATCTGCTATTTTTATGTAATTGAAGTATTATGTTTACACTTATTAAATTTACACCAACAAACCTAGTTTTAATTAAATTTAAAAATAGGTAAATTAAAAAGTCAATTCATTTCAATCAGAATCAATATCAGTAGATCTTAAATTAGTGTCTCATATCTTAAAATAATACAGATATGCTTCATAAATGCTTTAATTAATATTACAATTAAGAATATTTGTGAAAATATTGTTAAGTATACTAATAAAGTTAAAATAATTTGATAATACTGGTGTGATAAATTTAGATTGCACTGACTCGTGAATTGATCCATTAAATAACACATACAATCAACAGTGAACAATACACTGATGATATAACTTTTGCACAGTTATATATACTAATGTGTTGTTTAAGTAACTTACAAACGGCGTTAGTAGATTACCAAATAATAAAAGTGTATAGTCTGTGATAATGTGATGACATGTACCTAGACTAATTTAACATAACTTACAGTAAAAGATTTATCACAACTCAATAATAGCAACAAATTTGTTGTCTATATTTGTGACCGAAAACACAAATCATAGTTTTGCTAATATTGTTATAAATGCATTTGGTTTGTGTTACATTTATGTAATCTTCAGTTGCATTATTCACAACAATTGTATCACAAGTTATATCTGTTTTCTATTTACTCGCATTTTTGATGGAAATAAATACCAATTTCTTTGATAACCTAATGATGAACGCATTCATAACAGCTTTGAAAGCATTATTAACTTTTAGAGGTGTTTAGTCTTCATTTACTCTGAAAAATACTTTCGTTCATATTATCAATAAACCTGAGTTTAATTAATCGTTAGATATTCAATTTAAAAATACATTTTTATAACAATAAATAATATTTATAGATGAGATATTTTAAAACAAATCCGAGATCAAGTTTTTATTGAAACGTGCATAAAACATTGAACATTTTCAACTACTCATATACTTTTGACGATTGTAAATAAACTTTACGTGACTTTTACTTACGCAAAGAATGTCACGATACTTACGTTCGTAATAAATTAAAGAATTAACATCCGTTGAAACACTGCTTTGAGTGCTATTAATATACAGCAGAAATATAAAACAATTGACAATTATATGACAAAAACAATTATATGAAACAATTTACACTATCATGCATTCATTCATTTCAAGAATATTTCCTATGACTCAGATTTATAGTAAATTTAAAATAATACATCACTTGAGTGCATGAAATAGATGCTAAAATGTATTTTCATAGATCTAACTGTACTGTACTGTAATGACTAACTGCTCACAGCATCACAACAGCCCATCTATAGTGAGGAGATCTCTATGATTGGTAGCTATAAGTCCAGTCATCACAGAGGGTGACAGTCTGTGGAGCACAGGATTTGTGCCATCAATCAGTCTGTGTTTATGGGATGTGGGCTGTAATGGTCACTACTTTTAACTATTCATACTATACTATACTATACAATGATACACATATTGAATGCAACTACTATTGTAGTGACAATTGTCGGTCACTACTGTATAGTATTTTGAATGCGAGTCAACCGATTATGAGTCATATTCTCAATGTTCTTCACAAACAATGTTTTTACATGTTTTTGTATCTGATGTTGGAAAGCAAAACTAGACTTATATATAATATTTGCACCATAGTTAGCTAATAGTAATGTTTTATTGGTTTCTACTAAAAGTTATAACTTAATGTATAGTTATGCAAAACAAACAAACCTGCAAAAGTCGAGTAATCATACGGCGAGGTATCAGTAATTGATGTCTTAAACGAGTATTAATAGTGTTTTGTTTGTTGAACACATAAACCATTTCATCACATTTGACTGAAACAAGTGATGGCAATGAACGCGTGGGTCTTATCGCATACATTGCTCTTTCAATTGATATTCTTTTCGTAGTCAATACAGTCACACAATATTATTGTTTAAACCAATATTTCAAAGCATGTCTTCAAATCAAATCAGTTATCTCGTCATTTACCATAAATAATGGTTTATTGAATTTAAGAAGAACATGGTCATATAATGGTCATATAATGGTCATATTAGGCTCATACATGTCTTTGTCTTCACAACGTATTCCTACTGAATGTTCAAACTGAAAAAAACAAATTTGTTAAATTCTTTATACTTAATAATATAAATTTATGATCTAAATTATTCATAAACATTCTTATCTATATTTTTTTGTTAATATTGTTTAATAGTTTAAATTAGAAGTGAATTGAGTTATAATAAATTGAATATTATTGAAATGAAAATGATTGAATAACTATAATAAATGAACAGAAATATGAATTGGTGGCAATTCGTGGATGAAATATACGGCACAGTACATTCATGTAATTTGTATACATTTTATATAATATTATTCATGCATTCAATCATATGAATTGTGTAGAGACAGTATGAGTGTATGTATGGCACGACCACATCATTTGACGGGTATTTCATTGTATTGAGTAATGTGTCCATTGGTTTGTAATAATATAGTTTGCAAAATCAGTACATTTTGGTATATTGTATCCAGCTATTTAATAACACTCAAACCAAGTCAAGCAATGCATTCAAACAAATTCAATATGTAACATAAGATTGTCAAATTCATGACTTATATAGCAAAATTAGATATTCGTATGTTCAAATTAATATGTATACTAATACGGTACTATAATAAATGTTTAAAAATCAATGTAATATTTTGGGCAATAATTAAATTGTTGTATTTAATCAAGGAAATGGTGATTTGGCTAACTTTATAATAACTTAAAATAATTTAGATACTACATTGCAGAATTATCTATAGTTTATAATAGTTTAATTACAATTTAATAGATTATTGTCATTATGAATGTTTTGGTATTTAAAGGTTTTATTTGAATTTTGATCAAGCTATAACTTATTTTATATGAATTTATGTGTAAAATGATTATATTTAGTATTAGATCAGTTTATTATAATAAACAAAATCTTCTATTAGTTAATATTTAATTAATATTATTATTAAATGAATAAATGCAATATTTTGGTATTGAAATAAAAATAGTAATTTTTTCAATGCCTATACTGTACAGTATTAAATTTAATAACAAAACAAAATGTCTATATAGCATGTTGTCATATTCATAACATACAGTATTTAATTATGTAAATGTATTTATATGTGTGTATTAATGAATGAAATGTAGTATTAGTTGTTTAATATGTTGAGTTGAGTCTAACGGTCTATCCAACCAAAACCTAAACATAACTATTTGTCAATCTTTGGTTGTATCGACGGAAACAGAGTATTGATATCTAGCATAATATTGTCACTCAGTTTATGCATTCAAATCATATTTATGTTCAATCATATTATCACAAATTATTTAGAATTACAGCAATTGTCAAAATAATAAACCTAACATTTAAATGAGAAAACTGTATTGCTACCTCATGCAGGTATGAACATATGAACATTAAGAATTGAATTTAATATTTTTTTAATGAAAATTATTATTTAAAATGATTTTACTGTTAAAAGAATAAGAAAATAGAAGTTTTTGGCAGAAATAATAATCCTGGATATTAGGTATACTACATACAGTAAACATACCTGTATAAATGGTATATACTGTAATTCTGTAATAAATACTGTACTTATACTATAATAAATGTATAAATTGTATTGTATTGTATATATTGATGATAAATCAATGCCAATAAGAGATGAGAACTAAGAAATTCACTTAACTATAGACAAGAATTATTGTCACTTATTATATGATAGACTGTTCACTGAAGTCATACACATAAAGGAAATTATGTTTTCCATATGTTTTGACATCTTATGTAATAAATATCTCATCTTATATTTTATCTTCAAATTCAGAGCAAATCTGTGGTTAAATTCACAATACATAGTACGGCACACACTTTTTTGCCCTGGCTCACATTATGTTTACATACTGTAACTTTATGCCTCATTTAAACATTGATTGATTTGCTCCTAAATATGAATCAAATTTTACTATTTGTTTATATTTAAGTACATCTAGAATTGTTTAAGAGGTGATCGTTTTATAATGACAAGTCAGTTATTATTAAAAAGATCCACTTTCAAAATAATAATCACAAAATATCTATAAATATAATATATCATTACCTATCCAATTGAAAACAAATTACTCAATGGTAACATTATATCATTTAA
>CAJPVJ010001961.1:0-14443 GCA_905397405.1 Oppiella nova
AAGTATACAAAACAGCCTAGCGCATTAATCTCTACAGTTAGAACAATAATTTTTAATAATTTGTTTATAATAAACATCATATATTTTAATGGTAACAATGAAATCTCGTTTAAAAATTATTATATCTCGACACCGACATAATCTTTATTGTTTATTATAATTTTTGAATTTTTATTAAATCATTATCATAGTTCAAGAAAATTGTTTTTTTAAAATAAATTAAATTAATTAACTACTTATTAATCTAGTAATATAAATTTTAAAATAATAAACACAATTTATTATCTATTATTATAATATTTATAAACACATTTTAAAAAAATAAAAATATTTCAATTCGTTTTAGCACTCGTTAAATTAAGATTCACCTAGCAACAAAAACTGTTCCCATTTAGTAGATTTCAAAATTAAGTAGTCATCTACAGTATTTTTAGTAATTATTTGATAGCATTTTCTATAAAATCATTTCAGTTATCACAAACTGTAACTTTTAAACTGCTTTAAATATAAGCATTTTAAAACGAATTTATATGAACAGTATGAAAAAATTAAACTGTAATAAAGTAATTATCAAACATATTATTAATTTTAATACTTTTAAATACTTTAAAAGTATACAACTTTGAGGACAATATCTTAAACACAATAAAGAAATACTGCATTTTTTTCAAATAATGTATATTATATTTTTAAATATTTATGGAAATAATGCAAATTATTTAATATACAAATACTGTACTGAATCAAAATACTGATACATTATAAAACCTCTAAAGTTAAATCTCAGAAAATAAATATATAATATATTTGTTTATTTACAATCAAACTTGGTGAGCTAATAATACCTAAAAATATTACTCAGTAATAATATTGTATATTTATTTTAGAAATGATTAAACTATAATTTTTTAGCATTAATAAAATTATAATTTAAGACATGTTGATACTAAATAACTTTATAAAATAAATAATAAAGAACTGTAATTAACTTTTATCAAACATATAATTCGTTTTAATACTTTTAAGAACAACTTAACCTTGGTAACTGACGTTAAGGATACAAATTAGTTATAAATGATGCATAAAATTTTTTGAAAGTATATTTAAGTGATACAGTATAAGAAATGTACAATTATTTTGAACACTTTATAGCATTTTAAAATTAAAATAATTTTTATGTTAACTTATCAAGTAACCTGAAGTAACTTATCAGGTTATTAATATATATTTAGGATTTCAATATAATCAGTTAAAATAATCAATTATAATAATGAATATATTGCTGCTTATTAATATTTAATTTTATTAATCAGAATAATGTTTTACAAGAATATAAGTAAACAATTATATTACAGCATAATAAGCTAGTTCTCAAACTTGGCTTTAAAGTAGTTGACGGCTACGGGTTCACCCAAATTGTGAGCCCTCGCGAAGTCCCTTATTTTAAAGAATAGTCGACCCGTTATCGAACTACTGGTAACTGTGGGCTCAGTCGTGTTGATAAGCGCTGGCTGTTTGTACACCAAAAACACATATCTATGATACCCTGATCCAGGTGGTGGTGCCGGTGTATAATACTCGGCTAATGTTCGACCATTTGCAACATCAGCGCCCGGGATATTGATGACCAGCCAGTGCTTGATCTGAGAGATTATGGGAAAGGCTCGACAGGGGGCGTCGGGATCTATCATTGCCAGTGTGTAGTAGGCGTTACTGTCAACGGGCCAGTGCACCACCGGTTGGGACTTAACCTGCGTCAGGGTCAGGTCGGTGCCGTCCATCACTGCAATATTTCCTGGCGAATAGTTTACCTGAAAAATAAAAATCAATTAAACAGGTTACTTTATTTTAATTTTTGTTATTTTGTTTTCTTAAAATCTATATTACCAAATATTTAGCAAGCTTAATATTTTGAGCAATCAAATCAAACCTCATATTTGGATTTATTTATAAAGTGAAAACTTTAATAATTTACAAATTCATAAATAATCTCAAATATGAGGTTTGTATTGCATGACCAGGAATATTTGATGAATTGTTTAGTGCATACATACACTATTTGTTTCATTTGGTATCAAATCTATGACTTCGGGCACCAATCCATCGAGATTTTTGTCATCACATAACGAAACGTTTATTAAAGTGATTACAAAACACACAAAATATATACGAATTAACATGTTATTCATATTTTCAGTTTTTAATTGTTGTACAATAGTTTTATTAAATGACTCGACAAACGCAACAATAGTTTAAATACTATTAGTATATTATATGGCATATTGTGTATATCTGTATTAATAATATAAAAAAATATTATTATTATTATTATTATTATTATTATAATAATATATCGGACTACAGTAGTTATATCAATCACTCATGCAACACTTGTTTGTCTTGAATGTACTAGTTTCAATTTATTTTATTATAATAAATGATTTTATAGTTTAATATTGTGTTTTGATATAAATTATATTTTGTGTTACATTTTAATATTAATTGATAGTCTGTATTGTATATATACTGGTATGGTGATAAGTAAAATAAACAATGTCATAATTTATATCTAGTTATATATCTTATTTAATCTGACATTTAAAATACAAAATTAAAAGTAACTAAAATGTCTGGATCTAGAGTTACTACAGGGTAGCCTTTTATTAACGATGCCACTTTAATTTTAATTTAGTTTAGAACCGTGAAGTTTATTTATTTAAAATATACATTAAAATAATCCTGAATAGTTAGGGTTTTATATGATATATGATTTACCAATGTTATTCTTAATCCAAATTTTACAAAAATAATTTAATTTAAAAGTCTCCAGAATTTTGTGTTTTTGTATGCTATTCACAGCAATTTTAACATAAGTTTACATTTTATTCAAACTGTTATTTTTTAAAATTTTATATTTTTTTATAAAATGACTTGAATTTGAATAAATATAACAAATAAATTTAATTTATATAAAATGACAGTTTTATGAATATTATATTTCAAATGTGTAAAATCAAACAAATATATTTTATTGACAGTTTCAACTTCAGATAAATAACTATGAATTGAATACAAAAACACAAAATTTTTTATAACTTTTTAATTAAATTCCTTGTGTAAAATTCTGTTTACCAATAACATGGACATGTTATATGTCATATAAAACCCTAACTATTCAGGATTATTTTAATGTATATTTTAAATAAATAAACTTCACGGTACTAAACTAAATTAAAATTAAAGTGGCATCGTTAATAAAAGGCTACCCTGTATTATAAATTTCTTAATGTATTACTTATAATTTCATAGGTTATTTATAAGTGCTCAATGATATTTTCATAGCAACTTTATTAAGTTATAAAATTCCACACCATTAAAGTAATAATAAAATATAATATAATACGACTTATTTTTATTTAAACATAAAGTTAGTAAATTGTGTCGCAGTTTAAATTAAACATGTCCGGTATAATATCTGAACGAATTATTGATCAAGCTGTGGCTGATTTTATAACATGTGCAATTTGTTATAGAGTATATGATGATCCCTACATCATAAGTAATTGTCTACATACATTTTGCAACAACTGTATTAGTACGTGGATAAAAACTAACCCTAATTGTCCAGTATGTAAAACTACCAAGATTAATTTGAAAAAGCATTTTGAGAAAAGGTCATATATCGAAAATGCTGTACAATTTAAATGTCAATACTATTTAAACGGCTGTAAAGAATCGTACAAGTTGAATTGTGAGAAAGCACATATTGAAAATTGTAAATTTAACAAGGGTGCTACTTGTGGATTATCAATTGATCTTGGAGAAACTAAAAACGACTGCATACAACCTAATCAAGTTGGACACAATGTTTTCTATAAGGTTGAAAATTGTGATGGGGCAATATTTGGATCGTTTGTACGATTGATAACACTTAAGTTGGTTAATGAAGGAATTAGTTTGAAACAGACTTTCTCGGCATTTATTGGTTACGATAAAATGCAATCATTGTGTATTTCTAGAGACAATTCTGAAGAATGCACAATTGAGTTCACCATACTACCATACTTCCTTGGTCAATTTGATTGGCTAAGAAACGCAATTGGAGGTATTGGTGGTAGACGTGATATCACATTACATGTCAAATGTAGTATAAGCAGAAACATATTACAGAAATTGGCCCATGAATGTCAAACTAGAAACCCACTTATAATCTGGACATCTGGGAGATAATAAAAATTCATGCTTCACCGATCAATAATGTTTTAACAAAATTTTAAATATTTTTACTGTTAACTTTTACAACAAAATTTAGATATGTTATAAGTTATTACAATTAATTTACTCTTTTATTTATAAATATCTATTATTTAAGATTGCCTTGTTGTGTATATAAAATTTATTAAAATTAATCTTGAATATATTACTAAAATTATTTTTAAAAATAAATAAATTACTTTAAAATAAACATAATATAAAAATAGTGTCACATAATCGCAATAAAATTGTAAAATTTTATCGACATAACTAAAAATATAGCTGGAATATTTATTAAATTTAAACTTAAAGTAAAATGTACAATTAATAATACAATGTATTAGAATTGGTATATTGATAAATGCCTCGTTATATTATCATAGCAACGTTGTTGATATAAAATGCAATGGGATAGTAGTATTAAAATTATATTGTAAATGTGTTAAACTCGTAAAAAGTTATTTATATTGTGTCACACCCTAAATTTATAATTTTTTTCTTTTATTAATTTTTATTTAAAAGACAAATCACCATTATAGTAACAAAGGTAAATATTGTATCACATTATAATCAAGTTAATTGACTCGAAAATATTGGTTATTTCATAAATATATCAAATTTACTTTAAATTTTATGTAAAATGTTAAATATTCAATTTTATTTTATAAAAAATAAAACCAATAAATCTAATTATTTTAAAATGTGCAGTACAGTATGAATTAATACAAATTAATGTTTATTTAACCCAAAGTTATCTAGGAGGTTATTATTGAAACACAAAAACGATGAAGTTTGTTGATAAAGTTTTATATTTACATAAATGAATTTTCATAAATCATATTTAAGTAAACAAGTAATTATTTAATATTTATTTGTAACACAATTATTAAGTATATTAGTATTGATACAAGAAATCCATTTCTGGATCTCATTGGACACATGCCTTTCCACCCGAGCCTTAAAATACATGAATATATACATCGAAATCATGAGAAATAAGTACTGAATAAATATAACTGAATATACAATCAAAGCCTCAAAATTACTATTAATATACGAAATATGAATAAACAGTAAATATATTAAAATATACGTCACCGTATTAGCGTACATAAAATACCTGACCCTGTCTATAAAAAGCTTCAGGGTATTTTGTTGTATATGTTTCAAACATTGTTTGATGTCAAACAAGTACTCCTTGTCCGGGGGCCGGGATATGGCGTTTATGCGAGTCGTATGTATTTTCAATATGTTTATGTATTTTGTGTACAATTCATAGTAAATGATATTTAGTGCTAAAAACCAACCGCTAGTGTAAAGGTATAACAATAGGGAACTGGAGTTAAAAATTATATTAATATAATTGACGTAGATAATTTTATTTATGTAGTTATCGTTGGTAATTATATACACCCGTAGCCCGTAGGCACCGGTATGTAGTAATAAAAATACCATGTTAATTTTCTTGTTATAATTTATATTGAATTTCACGTAATATTCACACAATTCCTCATTTAAGTCGACAATGAGTTTGGAGTTGTATTTAATGTATAGGTATGAGAGTAGGTAGATGCTGAAATGTACCAAGCACAGTAGTTTGCACAATATGAGGGGGTAGTTATCTGTGATGTTTATGGTAGATATGTAGTGAGTTATTATGGCCATGAATGTTATGAATCCAAATGTTGTGAATATGTGCTTGATGTATTTGTGTTGACACCATATTCCGTACGATATGAGTATATATTTAAACATTGTTTGTGTTTACTATGGAATATTCTGGATAATAATTATTTAAGCCAGTTAGTATGGCACCAGATTATAAAATGTTTGCTACTTTTTAAAACATTATTATAGAATACAGAATATCTCGATAATTCTGTGTTAAATAAGTCAGGTATATATTTATTGTTATAAGATTTATTACAGAATATTTTTAATAATAAATTATTTTGTATATATATAATAAAGTTAATTTACAAAAATGTGTAAATAGTTTGTATATTTTTTAAATGTTCACTATCTTTACAGAATATTCTTAAACAAAAATATTTATTAAAATGAAAATATTATTTCTAATATAACGTTATTAACACAAAATCAGTAATATTTAGTACTGTATATATTCTTATAAAAATATACAAACTTTTTCAAGAATATTCTGTACACCAGAAATAGTTTTGATAAACAGTTGTTCACTTGAAAAACATTTCTATCAAAAATGATTAAAAATATTTTCTCTAACACTTCAATGTCATTAACATTAATGCGATAAATGAAAACACAAAATGTTTTTAAACAGTAATTACAGTTTTGAAAAGGAAATATGATTTTATATTATATATTATAGAATACTATGTGAAAATACATAATAAACTTAATATGCCATAGAACTCCATGTAATTCAATATATTTCAATGTCATCGCACAGTATGTGTCGATTCCTATGACTACAGCATCCCATTCCCCTTATACTGTCTATGAATACCCTGTAATACCGTAATTAGTATAGATTTTTTGAGCTACACGTTACATACATTAGAATAAATTTTTTTGACGAAAATATAATGTATGAAATATGTAACAGTTAATTGAACTTTTGAAATTGAATACCCAGGGTGAGATTTATATAAAAACATATTTTGACTTTATTAATAAATATTTTTTCTTTTTAAGCGAATTGTTTGTAATGAAATTTAATATTATATTTGTGTTTACTATATCAAAAGTTGTTTTTAAAAATATTTTAATATGCAAACAAAGAGATTATATTTAGAGATTACAGTAATATGAGATTTACACTACCTGTATATAATTAATTTGACACTTTAATACTATGTAACAAAAATATTATATTTATATTGAAAATTTATTTAGGGGATTTGTTATAAATTTATGTTCATGTAATACTTTAACAATATTTATTATTATAAGTTTTTACTGCATAATAAATTAGTTTAATAAAAATTGTTGCTAAATAATATTCACATATAATCGTATAAAAATAAAATAGTTAAAACATTTAAAGCATTAATTTATTTAAAACATAAAATGTCTATTATTAATAGTATTTTAAATTTAGAGTAATATACATTATTTTTCTAAATATAATATTAATATTAAATACTCGTTTTGTTATTAATTATTAAATATTATATCTATTATGAGAAAATAAAAATAAAATCTAAAACTGCTTATCATATAAATATACTACAGTATAGAAAAATATTTTTAATATATATGCTAAACTGTGTTGTATGCATAAATGACACCTTAATTAAATTATAATATTATTAATGATTGAAAAGCTACTATAGTATGTCAAAAGTATACGCCAAAACTTTTATATTAAAATAATTACGATCTCTAAACACGTGTATGTACAAGTACAGTATAATTAGCATAAACATCAAAATATCATCGTTCAATTGAGTATAATAGCGTATCAGGAACAAATTGAAAATAATAATTTATAGGTTTATAAATAATCATCAAACATATATTTATTATCATTTAAAAATACATTAATGAATTTATATATTTTAATTAAACTTAATACAGTAGATATTAATGTCAGAAGTGTTTATGTTAAATATAATGCCAATTTTATATTACTAGTAAAATTACTGTATTCAACAAGGCTAAATTTGTTTATTGACTAAAAATATTATAACTTAACAATGATTTTTTAGTAAATTATTTGTAATAGTAGTTTTTTAAACATGATAAGTATTAAATATTTTAATATATTTTTTAAATTCATTGTAATCTGTGTATTGATATATCAAATATGTGACCAGACTATTAATTATTTGCAGTACGAATACATTAACGATACCAAATATACTATTGACCGTGATACAATAAACTATAACTCATCTATCACAATATGTTATTATCATAATAAATTAAATAACAACTCATTGCATAAATATAATATATTTTGCAAAATATCAACCGAGTATAATGTTAAGTCCTCTGATTGCTCATCTCAATCACCAATTTACTATCGGCATCTAACTGACACCGGTAACTGTATATCATTTCTAACCGATTACTACTATAGCTTTCGTAAAGATCTTCGACGATGGTCTGTCTCGATAGACATAATTAATTTTGATCGGGTCAAATTTGCCTTACATTCACAGCACTCCTACTCGCATTTTATTAAATTCACTAAAATGCACCATGCTAATACGATTTACGATTTATTGATCAATACAAAACTGCAAACACTTTTACCCCAACCCTATCGGACAGACTGTTACGACTATGAGGCCAATCGTGATCCGGGAAAGGGTGGCTATAAATCCCGGAGCGACTGTATGTTAGCTGTGATGAGGGAACTGGAGCTTAAAAAGTGTGGTCAAAATTATTTTTGGATTTCATATGTATTACCTAATAATACCAAGGTACATTCTAAAAATAAAACTAATGAATGTGTCGTACCATCTGATTATCGATTATTGCAACGTAAGTGTAAAATTGAATGCAAACACTATATAACATATTACAGCATAAATGAGCAAGCTATGAAAATAAACCATAAAATGATTGGCTACGAGAAAAAAATTATATTTTATAAATACTGTAATAAAGTGAACATGATCTGGGGCATTAGCCCAAAAACGGATTTTGTAACATATCTGTCCACTTTAGGAGGCCTAATGGGAATGTGGTATGGAGTCAGTGTTTATTCAATTTTTAAAATAATATTTTGTTTAATAAGTGATACCATAAGGCGATTAAAAAGAAACATTTATTCAAGGTACAATTTTCATGAACTAATTAAATATTTCAATATGATTATGTTCATTTTATGCATATGCGTCATGTGCTCTCAATTAATGGACATTTATAACGATTTTTCAAATTATAATAATAAAATGCATATTGAGTTGCTCAATGTCTTAAAAATACCCATGGTCAGCTTTGCATTTTTGCCTAACATTCGAAATTTTTCGATTTTAGAAAAGATTTATCCCAACATAACTTTACTAATTAAAATGTACAATAATAACCCTATTGGCCTAGATAAAATACAACATATGTTGCATAGATCATTGTTGATAAATGGGCACATGGACCTTTTTCGGCATTTAGTGCATGATTATGAAAATAATTTAGTAGCATGCTACTTTGAATTAAGTGACAAATCGCGAATCGAGTGTCCCTTACATGAGACATCGATTATGTTTACGAAGGGCCATGGGCAGGTCAGGGATATAATTATATCGAAAACATTTTTTATAAATATTTCGAGATCGTTTGATAATAACTTAGCGAGGTCATTGTTAAATAGCAATCGTGTGCTCAGAATCGGGTTTAAATTTAATAATGTAAATCAAAATAAGCTAGCTACAGTTATCAAATTATTTGATCAACAAAAATCATTTCCCATAGAACCCAATAGTAAAACAAATATCATGTATACATTCTATACGTATTCACAACTATCACGCCTTGGTAAAAAATGTTTGCAATTTAAACAATCATATGGCGATTTATTTTATAATGAATATGAGCATGGTTCTATAGACAAGTGTCATTTGAACGTAATTAATCATACATTTAATTGCCTACCATTTATTGCTAACTACGTGGTTAACATGGACAATCCTATTAAATATAAATTTTGTTATTTAAATAACAGCTCATTCGTAGGGTTTAACTGGACAAATTATAGAAACTCGCTTAAAAAAATTGCCTACCATTTATTGCTAACTACGTGGTTAACATGGACAATCCTATTAAATATAAATTTTGTTATTTAAATAACAGCTCATTCGTAGGGTTTAACTGGACAAATTATAGAAACTCGCTTAAAAAATGTATCCCGGATATTTTCTACCACGAGTCATGCCTTAGAAAAGGGTAACTTCACTTATATAATTTTTACTCAAGCTTAAACTTAAGATGGAACTAGTTAAATTAAGGGTTGATAATATAACTCGGTGTTTAGTCGCTTGTGTACCGATACCTGATGTTGCTGAATCACTACAATATCGGTGGGACTATAGGCATGTGGATCGGAGTGTCGGTGCTCTCATTCAATACCCTGATGTTATATGTTACTATTTTGTTAACGCTTGTATATAAGTATGTTAATGATAAATAATCTGGATTAAAAATAGTTTTAACATATGAGAATAATAATTATTATTGTAACAGTAGATAAAAATATTTTATAATGGCATACATTACTTACCTATTATTAGTATTAGTCAAATAAATATTAATAAACACAATATTTAGAATTATTACTTAGTTTTTAAAAGCTATTATAATATGTATTACTATTAATATTAAATAAAATACAATAAATAAGTTTCTGAAATACTAACAAGTAAATAAAAAGTAATAAATGTTTTACAATGTCTATAAGTAAATACACGTGTATTACTTATACATAGGCTATGTAACATAGCCATAAAATAATTAAATATTTAACCATATGGGAAGTTAATTAAAAATGGTATAACCACGAATGAAAATCTAATCTGTAAACATTATTATAAAAGTTACTAGCTCAATACAAAAATGTCTACAAATCTCAACAAACCCTTAGGCGATCGCCTAATCGACTCATTTCATGACATACACCGAGAGCTTTTAGACACGGATTACGTGCAGAGACTACTCATGTCGGACGCCCTAACCCCGGAAACCCGGGCCTACGCTCACAGACACCACGCGCGGACCCAACATCTCACGGACCCCCTCCTTATGTGCTTCGACCGGTGCTCCCAAGTGGGTCACACACCCAGCGAGAGGGTCTACTTTCATGGGCTACGGGGCCCGTGGGAACAGTGGCTTAAAGTAAATTCCGCAAAATTCCCTCAAATATTCGGGAATTTTGATGAGAAAACTTTAGGTAATTTCCCGGAAGTTCCCGACTAGTCAGCGAAGAAATGGTCCCGCGGGAGTGGGGTTTTACTCGGGACCTGCTTCCGCGCGCGGGAGTGGGACTACAGTTTATGGAGTGAGGCGCGGGAGTGGGAATCCCGCAAAGCAAGCGCGGGAGTGAGGTCCCGCACTGACTCGCATTAGCAAAAACATGTGTATGGAATACACTCTATGCTATGCGTTCACTCACTCCCGCGTTATATAGCACTCTCATTGCCTTTGCATAGCGTTTGCATTATGTAGATAAGCATTATATAGTAATATTCTGTCGCTAACATAGCACAGCACTGAATGTATGTGTGTTATAGCTTGTAGCGCAGGCCCTGTAGTCGTTATGTGCGGGAGTGGAGGGAGTGATGCGGGAGTCCAGCCAAACCTTATGTGCGGGAGTGGGAGTCCCGCAAAGGATTTTCTGAGGGAGTGTTCGGGAGTGGGAGTGAAGCCAATGCATCAATTCAATGATTATTCCCGACGGAGGTACAAAGAGTTGTATGAAAATTAGTGTCAAAACGGCGTTTTTGTTAGACTACTGGCTCTGATGTTAGTCCGGTGTGATATATGTCAGAAACCTATGAGTATGTGAGGGGACAGTGGTCTTATAGGCCGAACCCGTTTGCGGCGAACCTATTGTTAGCGGACTTTAATTTAAAGCATTTCCTGAAGGCGTTGCCAAAAATGATTGATTCAAACGGTTATGGGATGTCTGGTGCGGAGGAAAGGGATCTGATGGCACTCGTGAGACAAGTGGCTGTTTTTGAGACTAATTTTCATTTATTAAAATAAATAACTCTTTGATTTCATTAAACATTTGTGAAGTTTAATTGAATTTGTTTGACAGGGATTTTAATTTTATTTTAAAATAAGCGTATAATTGATTTTATTTATATATTACTTTTGTTATAACATTAATATAATATAATATTATTTATAAAGTGATAATGCACATCTGTGTGTTTTCTGATTTTTATTGTTTAATCATACAATTAATCCCATGAGATAAAAAATTAAATCAATAATTTACCCAATGATTGTAAAACAATGGTTTTGATTTTTATTAATATTACACTGAATCATCATAAAAAATTAATTATAAAAGTATTTTATAATTATGATAGTTATTGATATAATATTTAATAATTTATTATTTAAAAAATAATTCATAACAATTAATATTCATAATAAATTGATTGATAAAATGCAATCTTTATGTATTGTAATTTATTTTATGATAAACACAATATTTTGTAGTGAGAGACCTAACATTGTATTCATAATCGCTGATGATCTAGGTAATATACACAAAATTTGTTAAATTAATAAATTAATTAACTAGCATATTTTTGGTAATAGGTTGGGGAGACGTCAGCTTTCACGGCTCACAACAGGCCCAAACGCCTAACATTGATCTATTAGCCAGCACCGGGATCATTTTGAACAATTACTACACATCACCGCTATGTTCGCCCTCTAGGAGTGCCATCTTAACCGGCTATCATCCCATACACACTGGCACTCAACACGATGTTTTCCAGGTATGATGACCAAGTTAATGATTTTATAATTTTTGGCATTCATTACATATTTATCTCGGTTATTAATGACTATTATTAATAATAACTTGTACACATAGTAGTAGGTAGTCATTTTCCAGTTAATATAAGCTTCAAAAAAATCAATTATTTATAAAATATATTTTTTATATTGTTAATAATAATTTGTGTATTTGACATGCTAGGGTGCACAACCATTCGGGACACCACTACAATACAAACTATTACCACAATATCTCAAAGAGTTAGGCTACGAGACACACGCTGTGGGCAAATGGCATCAGGGTTTTCATCGTCGGGAATACCTCCCGACCCGCCGCGGGTTTGATTCACATTTCGGGTACTGGACGGGTCAGTCAGACTACTACGACCGGACTTCGGCTGAAAACTGGTGGGCACTGGACTTCCGTAACGGAGAACTCCCCGCAAACACTACTGAATATGAGGGCCGGTATGCGACCGACATATATACGGAAAGGGCGGTCGACATAATCCGGGAAAGGGCTAACTCCTCGTCGAAACCCCTGTTCCTGTATTTATCGCACCAATCGGTTCACTCCGCTAGTCGTCGTCAACCACTTCAAGCCCCTCAAGATCTGATTGATAGGCACCGGGATGTCCAGGATCTCGATAGGCGCACGTTTGTGGGTATGGTATCAGCTCTGGACGATTCCGTGGGCGAAGTCATGGCAGCCCTTAAAATGGCCGATATTTTGAATAATACAATCATTGTGTTTACCACTGATAATGGAGGGTCGACAAGGGGTACTGCGCCAGGGTCCAGTATTGATTATAGCGTTGGATCTAACTGGCCCTTAAGAGGTTTGTTATATTTACAATACTGTAATAAATAGGGGATAAAAATAATTTTTAAAAGATATAGATATCATATTAATTTAAATTAATATTGTTGAGACTGGCATAACAAATCCATTTAGTAAATAATTATTTTCATAAATAACTATCATAAAGCATTTAATATAAACATTTACAGTTTTAGCTATAATTATTGTGTGTGATATAATTAATAAATATGTGATATAGTATGTAAAATTATTAAGGTCTCTAATAATATAAACCAAATAAAGACAATGATAATGGTATAATATGGTATTACCAAATAATTATATAATTATTCACAGTTTGACTTACTTATTATAATAAAAATTTATTGGAAATTAGATTACAGATACACAAAATTTTATTTTATTTGTAAAATTCATAAATACATTAAATAGCTTTATAATGTTTATATCAAATGAATTATTTTAAAACTATCTCCTTATACGTTAGAATAATTTAATTCAATTAAAAAAACTTTATTTAAACCCAGGCTCAAAGTGTACCCTGTTTGAGGGTGGGATACGGGGCGTCGGTTTAATATGGAGTCCCCTATTGAACAGCACATACATAAGCGAACACTTAATGCATTTAACCGATTGGTTGCCCACACTGTACCGGGCAGTGGGCGGTCAACCCAAGGCTTTGGGGCCCATCGATGGTATAGATATGTGGGATATATTAATAAATAATCTGGATAACCCTCGCAAGCACTTACTACATAACATAGACCCAATTATGGGGGTGTGGGCGCTTAGGTACGGATACTACAAACTAATATCGGGAACGGTATATAAAGGTAACTTTGACGGCTGGTATTTACCGCCCGGGGAGTCAAACCGTACGAGTGGTTACAATATTAACGAATCGATCGATAGTCAAAAGTTTTATAA